>JAKCPB010000914.1:0-295578 GCA_021442155.1 Cymbidium sinense
TGAATATGATATCTATCTAGTGTGATTTATTAAATATATGATAAAGGTGGAGTGTTAGAGTATTTCTAACAATCGATCATGTCATATAGGCCCGAGTCATACATCAGATTGCTTCGATTGGAATTATCTAGGGGATACCTTCTATATATCAAAAAGATGTAAAATCAAACCTCTTTCTCAATTTAAGAGAAGCCCAAAGAAGTGAATAGGGTACCCAAATAATGATAGATATGTCAAAAGCTGGTCTGATTATGCCTATTCCTAATCCTAAATAGAATGTAACGACGTAGGGATCCATATGTAAACAAAGTATCTATTTACATATGGTCGAATGACCCCTTCTCATAATAAGAATGTACATAACCTTATTCTGACCTGATGAAGTCTAGAATGAACTTATAATCTGATGATTGAGTCGATTCCATGATTATAAGTTCATAACTCCAGCCCATTCCCATTTTGGGTGGAAAAGAATTCTTTTATTCCATTTAGTAAAAGGGATCTTGAACTAAAAAATAGACCTAGAAGCTAAAAGAGGGTATCCTAAGCAATTTCAAGAATTGGGTTTATTGATATTCTTAGTATAGTAGATGCTATCACATATACATACTCAACTCGATGGAATTGTTTGATCTTTTCTATAGTGAGGGTTATTTCTTGGTTTCTCCAATATTAATAACTTGATTATTTTAGATAATAGTAGATAAAAATAATACTAAGGAGTCCTATCAAAACCAAGAAATATAGGCCTCGCCATCCACACCAAATAGATAGAGTTTTCAAAAAAAACTTGTCATGGAGGGAGACCCCAGGGATAAGAGACATAGGCAAGAGAGAGAGCCAAAAAAAGGATCTTTCATGTATAATCCTGCATAATCTTGAATGTTATCAGTTACGATACGTAGACCAAATGATACAATGCATGAAAAAGTTCCTAGATTCATAGAGATATAAGTTATCATGCTTGCATATCCATCATTTGAGTCTCTGACAATTATTCCAATAATTACATATCTGATTTGACTGATGGATGAATATGCAAGCATATGTTTTATACTTGTTTAAGTAAGAGCAATGAGATTCCCCAATATGATGCTAAGAATAGCTAGGATTTCCAAAAGAAGATGCCATTCGATGAGAGAAATAAAAGGAATATAAAAAATTTGCATGACCGTCGGGCGTACTTTCAAATTAAAAAAAAGAAAAGAAATGACGAGTGGGAGAGTCGAGTCGAAAAGAGGATTCCTCACTTCTGACTCTCATTCAAAACCATGCATGAGACTTTCACCTCGCACGGCTCCTGAGTGATAACAAAAGAAGAGTAGTTCTTCTTTCTTTTTTGATTACCTTCCTCGTATATGTATAAGACCAAATCCATTCGATTTCTAAAAAGGATTACTAATCCTTAACTTTTCAAGGAATCCTTCATTAGTGGTTGTGAATGATTGACTTTTTCAATCCTTTCGACCTTGGTTCCATAGGAGCAAGTCAGAAAGATTGAGAAATAGAACCATCTGATTTGATTCGTTCTCCCTAGCCATGAGATGATCATCTTAGGGTGATCCTTTTGTCAACGGATGTTCCTATTACACTCATAGTCTCTGAAGGATGAGAACCAACTATGTAGCATCTACATCAATAATTCAAATATTGTATACATCATTAGTCTGATCCTTTGTAGAACTACCCATAATAATGAACTTGCAAAAGGGATCTGTTTATCATAAAGAGATTCATTGTTCCTGACCCTACTTCACCTTAATTGTTATTTGAACAAAAGGATCATAATAAACTTTTGGTCAAAGTGATGTCTTGGTCCAGGGATAGCATTTCTCTTCTACATGTCGTGGAGTTTCAAAAAATCCAAACATCTCAGATAGAGATATAGTAAAATAAGAAATTGAAAGATTTCATTGAAATTGTTCATTTGGAAATTTCCTAAAAGCTAATTATAGGTTCTTCTCTCCATCAAAAAAATAGTTATGCTCATTACTAAACTTGTTGAAGAGATGAAATAGAACCAAGGTCTATCTTCTTGATTAGAGGTTGAATCATTAGAAGAAGAATTAGGCCAAAATTAGGATACATTCTGGGAAAATGAAGCTTCCATGGAAGAGAAGCAAATGAAACACTTTCATAAAAAATTCTCGTATAATTGAGAATGAAGTTTTCATTCTATACCGATCATGAATTAGTAACGCATCCAATCTACAAAAAAGTCCCAATTATTTTGAACTTTCTATTTTTGGGATATTTATGGAATCCCAATGAATAGGATCAAACCTTATTCCATGATATTTCCATAAGATTCCTCTTTCTTAATCTTAAGCAATCCCCGAGAAGGCTTAGTTGATCCATGATTTATGTTTCATCATTGTTTTCCTTTTTGTTTGTTTCTAGAAAGATCTTGATCAATTATGATTCTTTCTTTTTCTATTGATTCTTTTTCGATCGAGATGTATGGATCCATGGATCTATGTGTCTATGTAGATCCTATTCATGGATTAATGAAAATGCCAAAGCTCTATTTTCCCATTCTATGAGTCTCTTCCTTTTGCATGGCATAACGCCTTTGGCATCATCTACTAATTTGGAACTTAATCGGAAAGCCATAACTTGGACACTTTTGAGATGCCCTAATAACCAATGAATGGCAAGCACTTTTTCCTTGTGTAGATCTATTTCAATAGGAACTTGAGTCGATCCACCTACACATCTTGCTTTACTACTATATGGAGTTACTCCACATTTTGACGTAAAATAGATAGTGGATTTGTTTGTCTTTTGTTGAATCTTTTCGATAGAGAATTTGATAAGCAATGATTTTTTTCCGTGTTTAAGAATATGGTTAATCAACATGTTAACTAATAGATTACAATAAATTGGATCAAATTTTGTAATTTTTCTTCTGCAATACCTCAACATGACATGAGCGTGAAAGAGGTTCAAGAATTAGTTTTATTTTGATAAGGACTAAAATGAATCACTTATTTTTTTTTTGACCCCATATTGTAGGGTGGATTTCAAAAGATAAAAAAATCTCCTCCAAGCCGTACATACGATTTTCATCTACGACTTTCCACAATTCTATATGTATCTATGAGATGAGTATGAAATTCTATTTACTCACTTTCACTTTAAATTGAGTATCTGCTTTCCTTCTTTTTCTAAGATTGGAAATCTATTTTACATATCCATACGATCGAGTCCTTGGGTTTCTGAAATAGTGTAATGGAAAAAGAAGTGCTTCGAATCATTACTATTGGACTCAGACCTGCTCTAAAAAAGTTGAGGTATTTTGAATTGTTTGTTAACATGGACAAAGGAAGTGAAAACCTCTGAAATTATTCTAATATTGGACCTTGGACATATAGTAGTTCTGAATCGAATCACTTTAGAAAGATGATCTTTTGTGTCATGGTAGCCTACTCTAGTCCCCTTCTAAAACTTTCGTTATTAGGTTAGACATACACTTCACATGTTTCTAGTGATTCACACAGCATCATCAAATGATACAAGTCTTGGATAATAATCTACAATGCACTAGAATGCCCTTGTTGGCGATCCTTTACTCCAACAGCATCTAGGGTTCCTCGAATAATGTGATATCTCACACCGGGTAAATCCTTAACCCTTCCTCCTCTTACTAATACTACAGAATGTTCTTGTGAATTATGGCCAATACCGGTATATAAGCAATGATTTCAAATCCAGAGGTTAATGGTACGCAACTTTACGTAGAGTTTGGTTTTGAGGGTGATAGTGGAAAAGTTGTGATAAGTCACCCTTACTGTCACTCTATAGAACCGTACATGAGATTTTCACCTCATACGGCTCCTCATTCAATTCTTTTGAAGTAATTGGATCCTTTTCTTCATTCAAGAATCTCCTCCATTCTTCTACTCCATCTCAAAGAGTAACTCAGACCAATTCATTCACATTTTCATGTTCTAATTGAACACTTTTCATTTATGATCAAAGGAGAAGATTCTTATTTTTTTAGCAAACCTATGGATCAAATCACGATCTTCTAATTATAAGAAGAATAAGAGATCTTTCTCGATCAATTTTGCCCCTCATTCGAGAACCAAAGATCCTTTTGAGTTTGAATTTGTTCATTTGGAATCTGGGCTCTTCTATCTTCTACTTTTTTTTATATTTCTTTTAGATAAAAAAGCACTATGTGAAATCTTCGGGTTTTCCTCCTCTATCCCTATATCCCATAGGTATAGCATTTGAATCAATAGAGAACCTTTATTCTTCTATATGAATCAATATTCTTAATTCTTACATTCCAATTCCTTCCTGATAGTCCTAAAGAAAATCCCGATGAATTGGATCCAAAAAGGATGGGTTAGTGTGAGCTTATCCATGCGGTTATGCACTCTTAAAAATAGGAATCCATTTTTTGAAGGATCCTGGCTTTCATGATTTGGTGATTCATCCGAGATCCTTTCGATGACCTATGTTGTGTTGAAATCTATATGATCCGATCGATTGCGTAAGGGCCGCGGTAGCAATGGAATCGGGGAAAGAAAAGACAGTTCTTTTCTATTATATCATTTTTATTATATCATTTCTATTATGTATTAATATTATTCTATTATATATATTAGAATTATCAAATTATTCATTTCAAATTATTCCTAATTAGATTATTCTTATAGTCTTAGTTTTAGTATTAGTTAGTGATCTCGGCTCAATGAGTCCTTTCTTCCATGATGAACTGTTGGCACTAGTCCTACATTTTGTCTCTATGGACTAAGGAGAAAGGGGCTCTGGTAAGAGGTTGTACCATGAGAGAAGCAAGGAGGTCAACTTCAAATATACAACAAGAATTCGGCAATGCAATGGAGTTGGCCCTCATGGATCCCAATGAATTAGTCTTTTCATGGGGTCCATCTTTGCCGCTAGAAAAAGGATAACAAGTTACAAATTCTATCTCTATCTCTGAAGACATGTATTTCTATTACTATTCAATTCATAAATGAAAATGAAGTAGTTAATGGTGGGCGTTCTCCTTTTTATTGTATGTGTTCCTAAGAAAAGGGTGTGGAAACACATAGGAACTCTGGAATGGAAATGGAAAAGAAAAGTAGCTCCAGTTCCTTCGAAAATGATAGTAAGATCCTTGGTGCAAGAAGAAGGGGTGATTCATATCATCATGACTTGGTTCTACTTCCACTCTTTTTTTTACAATACTGAGTCGGTTCTTCTCCTACCAGTCTCAAATAGAGCATGCTAAAAAAAATCTTCTTCATATAAAAATTGTTCAATTTAGATAAGGAAAATGGATTTTAGGAAACGTGCTATGGCTCGAATTCATAGTCAATCCTATTTTCGATAGGAGCAGTTAATAATGGAATCCAATTTTTTCCATTATTTGACTATGCATAACATAATAGTGCAAAAAGAAGGCCCGACTCCAAGTTGTTCAGGAATAGTGGCATTTAGTTTCTCGACCCTTTGCCTTAGGATTAGCTAGTTCTATTTCTCGATGGGATCAGGAAGGGATATAACTCAGTGGTAGAGTGTCACCTTGACGTGGTGGAAGTCATCGCTTGATTATCCCTAAACCCTAATGGGAGTTTTCTATTTGGACTTGCTCCCCCGTGATCGAACGAGAATGCATAAGAGGCTTGTGGGATTAACGATAGGGTAGGGATGGCTATATTGCTGGGAGCGATCTCCAGGCAAATATGAAGCGCATGGATGGATACAATCCTTCAGCCTTGGAATGAAAGACAATTCTGAATCAGCCTTATTTACGAACAAGGAAGCTATAAGTAATGCAACTATGAATCTCATGGAGATTTCGATCCTGAATTAGGATGAATGCTGGCGACATGCTTAACACATGCAAGTTAGACAGGAAGTGGTGTTTCCAGTGGAAGATGGGTGAGTAACGCATAAGAACCTACCCTTGGGAGGGGAACAACAACTAAAAATGGTTGCTAATACCCCCTAGGCTGAGGAGCAAAAGGAGGAATCCGCCCAAGGAGGGGATCACATCGATTAGTTGGTAGAGGCAATAGTTTACCAAGATGATCAATAGTTGGTCCAAAGATGATCACCACATGACTAAGACATGGCCCGACTATGAGAGGCGCATGGGGAATTTTGCAATGGGCAAAAGCGATGAAGCAATGTGCTGGAGGTAGAAGGCCCATCTGTCTTGAACTTCTTTCTGGAGAAGAAGCAATGACAGATCGAGGAATAAGCATTGGCTAACTCTGTCAGCCGGTAAGATAGAGGATGCAAGCATTATCCAAATGATTGGGTGTAAAGCATCTCAGGTGGCTTTGCAAGTCTACAAATCGTCTCAACTGTGATGGTGGAAACTACCAAACCGGAGTATGTTAGTAGAGGGAATTTTGGGAGATAAAATGCATAGAGATCGAAAAGAACACCAACAATGAAAGTACTCTGCTGGCCGATACTAACACTAAGGGACAAAAGCTAGGGGAGTAAATGGGAATAGATACCCTAGTAGTCCTAGCCGTAAATGATGGATACTAGGCACTGTGTGTATCGACCCATGCAGTACTGTAGCTAATGCATTAAGTATCCCACCTGGGGAGTACGTTAGCAAGAATGAAACTCAAAGGAATTGATGGGGGCCTGCACAAATGGTGGAGCATGTGGTTTAATTTGATGCAAAGCAAAGAACCTTACCATGGCTTGACATGCCGTGAATCTTATTGAAAGAGGGGTGCCTTGGAATGTGTGGTGGTGTGGCTATCATCAGCTCATGTCGTAAGGTGTTGGGTTAAGTCCCTCAACATGTACAACCCTCGTGTTTAGTTGCCACCATTGTGTTTGGAACCCTCAACAGACTGCTGGTGATAAGCCGCAGGAAGGTGAGGATGACATCAAGTCATCATGCCCCTTATGCCCTAGGTGACACACATGTTACAATGGCCAAGACAAAGGTTCACGATCTCAAATTGCAACTGCAACCGCATGAATGAATCACTGCTAGTAATCATCGGTCACCATAATGGTGAATTCATTCTGCCTTGTACACACCCTGCACACTATGGGAGCTAGCCATGCCAAGTCATTACTTTAAGAAGGAGGGGATGCCGGGGTGGCTAGTGACTGGAGTGAAGTCATTACAAGGTAGCCATATTGGAAGGTGCTACTGGATCACCTCTTTTCGTGGAGAGCTAATGCTTATGCTTGTTGGATATTTTAGATTGACACTGCTTGACACCCAAAAAAAGTGAGCTACATTTGAGCTAAGCTTGGATATGGAAGTCTTCTTTTGTTTCTCGATGGTGAAGTAAGACCAAGCCCATGAGCTTATTATCCTAGGTCGTAATAAGTTGATAGGATCTCTTTTGTACGTCTCCATGTCCCTCCCATGTGGCGACATGGGGATGTACAAAAGGAAAGAGAGGGATGGAGTTTCTCTCACTTTTGGAATAGCAGGCCTCCCCTAAGGAGGCCCACATGATGGGCTATTAACTCAACATTAGAGCACCGAGCAATTGCATCATGTGGCTCCTGGGCATGTAGGGCTCTCGCCTACATGGATAGTTCAATGTCTTCAGCACCAATTTGGAGATTTGGATCATCCAAGTAACATTAGCATCATGCATCTCCTCTCTTCGAATCGAGCTTGAAACCAAACTTCCTCGTGGAAGATAGATGGGGCGATTCAGGTGAGATCCAATGGAGATCGAACTTTCTATTCACTCGTGGGAAAGCAGCAATCAATAGGATTTCTCAAATCCTCCCTTCCAGAAAGGAGGAACGTGAAATTCTTTTTCCTTTCCGTAGGGACCAGGAGATTGGATCTAGCCATAACATAAGAAGAATGCTTGAATCACTTCTTGGTTTTGACCCAGCCACGTGAGCTCTCCTCAATGCAATGGGATGTGTCTATTTATCTATCTCTTGACTTGAAATGGGAGGAGCAGTTTGAAAAGGATCTTAGAGTGTTTAGGGTTGGTCTAGGAGGTTATCTTAACTCTTTTTTTTCTTCCCATCGGAGTGATTTCACAAAGACTTGCCATGGTAAGGGAGAAGGGGAAACAAGCACACTCAAGAGCAGTATAATGGGGAGTTGTACGCTCGGGAAGGATGAATCACTCCCAAAAAAGAATCTACTAATTCTCTCCCATTTGGTTGGATCATAGGTACGATGATTTACTTCATGGGTGAGGTCTCTGGTTCAAGTCTAGGATGGCCCAGCTGTGCCAGGTAAAAGAATCGAATAAGCATCTGACTCTTTCATGCATGCTTCACTCAACTCTGGGGATATATCAGTTGGTAGCTCCTCTTGTAATTGGGTCGCGATTATGGGTTGGATGTCTAATTGTCCATGCGATAATGATAGTATCTTGTACACCAAGGTGGCTCACTTTTTAAGGAATGGGGAAGAGGACCAAACATGCCATCAAAAGACTCTACCGAGACAAAAGATGGGGTCAAGAACGTAGGAGGTAGGATGGGCGTTGATCGATCTAATATGGATACATGGATGATAGTTGGAGTCGGTGGCTCTCCTAGGGTCCCCTCATCCGGGATCCCTAGGAAAGAGGATCAAGTTGGCCCTTGCAAATAGCTTAATGCACTATCTCCCTTCAACCTTTGAGCGACATGTGGCAAAAGGAAGGAAAATTCATGGACCAACCCCATCGCTTCCCATGTAGAAGCGAGATCGCTCAAGGATGCCTTCGATCATGGTCATGGACCGACCATAGACCTTGTTCAATAAGTAGAATGCATTAGCTCTTCTGGGCGAAGGGTCGGAGAAGGGCAATCACTGCTCTTCTCTAAAGACCAAAGAGTCGGGTGAAAAGGGGGAGAGCTCTTTGTTCCTCATTCTCCTATAGCTGGAATCTCCAGAACCACAAGAATCCTTAGAATGGTATTCCAACTTAGCACCCTTTGAGAAGAGTTGCTCTTCGGAGAGTACAGTACGACAAAAGTTGTAAGCTATGTTTGGGTGGGAGTTATTGTGTATTGTTGGCCTTTATGGTAGAATCAATCGGAGAGGCCTGAGAGACGGTGGATTACCTTATGGCGGGTGTCACAGCCTGAAGCTTATCTCTAGCATGAACTTAACCGATACTATGATAGCACTTTTCCAATTGACGATCTATGATTTCTTATTCTTGGTCATTGATAAGATCCTTCCATTTAGCAGCACCTTAGGATGGCATAGCCTTCACGTGAATGGCTAGGTTCAAATGAGGAAAGGCTTATGGTAGCACCTAGAGATGAGGAAGGGCATAACAAGTGATGAAATGCTTTGAGGAGTTGAAAATAAGCATAGATCCGGAGATTCCCGAATAGGTCAACCTTTCAAACTACTGCTGAATCCATGGGCAGGCAAGAGACAACCTGGCGTAGCAATAAACTAATAAAGAAATGACCGATAGGATCCCTTGGCCAAATTGGGTAAACTTGGGTCAAAGGGTCTAATTGGTTTGATTTGACCCAATTGATTACAATTGGGTAATCAAGAATGATCAACAATCATTATGGAAGGGATTGGATGAGTTAATTCAATCCAATTTGGGTTGGATTGAAGTTTGAATCAAATTGTTCACTTAGGTCACATTGGGTCAAGTGAGCCAAATGGGTTAATTTGTTATCATTTAGGTGTTGATAGGGGTTCAATGATGAATTTAGAGTTGGTTAGTGGCCTTGAATGCAATTGATTTGGGTTTGATTGGGTTTTGGCTCATTTGAACTCTTCGTGTCAAATAGGCTAACTTGGGTTGATCAAATTTGTTTGATTCAATTGGTTTGATTGCAAGTGTTGGAGAAGTTTGATATGATCTATTGAATTGTTAGGGTGATTATAAAAATCAAATTATATTTAGCTTGCTTGAATGGGTTTTTGATTGGATCATAGGATCATGGTGGAGTTAACTTAGGTTAAGGTCTAAATCAATTTGGCTAGGAACTTGGAATAGAAAACAATTTCAAGTGAGGTATTGAATAGGCTTGAGGTTCATTGTGTTTCAATTGTATGAGTTTAGATTTTGGATGAGTGAATAAGCATGGGTCATGGTTTAGGTCACAGGATAGGTAGAACCTATTGGTCCTAAAGCATATCCTCGCTTATGGTATGCCTCTGGACCTCATTTTTAGAATGAGCTCTCAACCCCTCCATCTTACACATAGGGCTCCTCTAGACACTAAGAGTTCCTTAGTCTTAAGACACTTCTAGTGATTAGGTGAACACTTGACCTAACCCAGAGACTTAGAAGAGTTAGCCATGGAATAGGTTATGCCTTGGGTGAAAAATTTTCCTACTCTATAGCTTGAACCAAATCCTCACTCCTTCTTTCAAGTCAAACTCCAAATTCAAATTAACCTCAAAATCAAATCAACTTCAATTATAATACAAACCTTAAATCAATTCCAAAGGATTTTTCCCAAATCATGAATCAATTTCAAATGATTGAAACCCATGATTGAATTCCAAGTTCAAAAATCTTTCCTAAGTCCCTTTGATTCCACCTTATGGACTTAGCTCAAATCAAAT
This sequence comes from Cymbidium sinense, assembly GCA_021442155.1. NCBI lineage: Eukaryota > Viridiplantae > Streptophyta > Magnoliopsida > Asparagales > Orchidaceae > Cymbidium > Cymbidium sinense. The sequence continues at coordinate 10,508 of JAKCPB010000914.1, forward strand.
CCAAATCAATTCAAACTCAAAATATTTTCTCATAACCCATTTATATTCTCATTTATATTCACAAATATAAATGAAATATAAATTCAAGTTACCAAACCCAAATCCAAAATTCAAGTCCAAATCCAAAATCTTTCTAAGTCACTTGATTTCATCATGGGACTTAGCTCAAATCAAGTTCAAATCACTTCAAACTCAAGAAATTTTCTCATAACCTATTTATATTCTCATTTATATTCACAAATATAAATGAAATCTAAATTCAAATAACCAAAACAAAATTCAAAACTCAAACTCAAATCTACCCTAAAACCAAAGTATACCCTTCCAAGTCAAATTCTTGAACTTGGCCAAATCAAATTCTAATCAATCCAAGCCATTAGATTTTGTTCATTATTCAATCAATCCTTCAATCATGAATCCAAATATAAACATAAACTTCAATCATCAAACCAAAAATAAATTCAAAACTCAAACCCAAGTCAAACTCATGTTCACCTTTGAACTTGAAATTATCAAATGAATCAAAACCCATTTGACTCCAAATCACTTGCAAATGGATTTATATTTCAATCATAAGTCCATATGTGAGTTCGACCAAACTTGAATCAAGCCTTGATCAAGTCAATTGACCCACTTAGGCTTACTTGACCCAAAGTGACCTAAAATACCTTTTTGAGCCAAATTATAATCCTACCCAAAATGGATTGAACTAAGCCCATCTAAGCCTCACATTGTGAGCAACAATCATCATAAGATGATCAATCACTCAAATTGGGTTAAACCAAGTCAAACTTAAGGGTTGACCAAGTCAACACTTAGCCAAAATGAAACCCAAACTAGCCAAAATCCACCATAGGCCAAATTGATTGAAACCATTGATCAAAACCAATTCATGATCAATGTTTGAACATGACCAAGTCACCAATTGAGCCAAACCTAGCCCAATTGGCAACTTAGCCCAAGTTGACCCAAGTTGACCTAAAAAGTCAAAATGTGTCAACTCTTGATCTAAGCCAAATTGATTGCAACCAATGGGTCAAATTCATTCTAAACCACTTGTTGAACTTGACCAAAGCCTTAATTGGCCAACTAGACCCAACCTAGTCCAATTGACCATGAACCCAACTTGACCTAAAAGGTCAAATTGAGGCAAAATCAAATCAAATCAAAATTGATTGAAACCAAAGCTTGCAAAGCATTTCAAATGACCAACCAAACCTAAACCAACCCATGACCTAACCCAATTGAGTCAAATGGGTCAAATTGGTCAACTTAACCTATTTGACCTAAGTGAAATCAAATGAACCAAAACTAAATATAAACCAAATTGAACCAAACCAATGATGCCAAAACATTTCAAATGGTCATATGAACTTGACCCAACCCTTGGTTTGACCCAATTTGACTAATTGGTCAACTTGACCCAAGTTGACCCATTTTGACCTAAATGGGTCAACATGAGCCAAATGACATCAAATCAACTCCAAATTCTTTGAAATTTGCCCAACCCAATTTCAAACTATTCTAAATCGGCCTAAAGTGAAATCAAAGCCAAATGACCATTTTACCCTTAGGTCAAGGGGTAACCCATGGCCAATTCCACTTGGAATTTGGTCAAATCCTTTTCATGGCCACTTGGCACCCTCTTAGTGGACCAAGTGGACACTAATGAGTGTTGTGCACATGACCCAATGGGTTTGGGTCAGCCAAACCCAACCCAAGGCCAAAATGAACCACCCAATGGGAAATTATCCACATGGAATCACTCACACTCTCATTTCAAGCACATGGAAACTTCACCACTCCACTTGAAAACTGAATCATGTGAAGCTAAAAATGGCCTAACCAACTCACTCCATGGGATCAATTTGATCAAAATGATAGAACACCTCTTGTCCATCCTTTGGGTGGGGAGATATACTCCCCTCATTTCATTCCAAAGAGATCATTCACACTCGAGCTATAAGAACTGAGCAAGCTTTTCAAGTTCCTCCAAGCTTCCTCAAGAATTTCCCATTTCTCCATTCTCAATTTTCTCAAGCCAAAAATAAGGGAGCTCATTGAAAATTCTAACTCATCCATCACTCAACCAAAAGCCAATTGCTCATGCAAACACCCTCAGAGGACCCAATCGAGTTCATCCAAATCTTCTTCCAAGCTTCCAAGGCATGGGAGGAGGGAGCTAAACCAAAGATGCAAGCATAGGAGGAGGAGTTTGGCCAATTGGAAGATCTACTCATCCTTAAACTTTCAAACCTTCAATAGGGCTTCGTCTCCACTATTCGAAGCTACCACGACGGTTGGGGCCGGTGATAGCCTCCAGCGAAGTATGCCTCAAAAATGAGCTTAGGTGTAGGATTCCTTGGTCCTTTGTGAAAGAAAGTTTTATCCCATTGCAATTCAACCATTGGATGTCTTTGTTCTTGCTCTTAGATGGTGTGTGATCAATCCCCACTCAATTCGAGCTCAAGTGAGCTCAGATCAAGTCCTAAGGGATGGACAGTCACTGTCTTTCGAGCGAGGGCAGGGATGAATCATGGATCATCCATCCCGTGTGTTTCAGATGGATGGTCCTGATTAAAACACGTGAGATCCCGTGATTAATTCCTTTAATACCACGAGCTTGATCTTGACCATTTGATCTTTGATCATACGGTCCAAGGAAAGAAAGAGCACCAATTGACCATGTAGATGTGTGATAACTTAAATACGAATCATCGCCACGTGAAAAGCATGCACCACATCAGCGATCCACATGGCGTCGACGGGATTAGCTATATAATTAGGGATTTAATTATCTAATAATCATAGAATCTTTAAAAATACATAACTAAATGTAGAAAAATACAAACTCAAATGCATTTTGAAGATATTTCAAAGGGGAATAATATAAAATTAATTTTAATTGATTTTGAATAGTAAATTTCATGTAATTTAAGTTTTATTGGGAATATAATTATGTTAATTACTCCATAATTATTCCATTGATTAATTCCAAACTTTTCAGGTATATTTAGTTGGATGACTTCTACCTCCTCTAATTTTCTTAGAATTTATTAATGGTCTAATTAGGGGAATTGCTTGATTCACTCCTAATCACTCGCTTAATTAATTAAATGGTTAATTAACCTATTAAATGGAGATAATCTTCCAAATTAAGTTTGTTAATCAACCTAGAATAGTGAATGGACTTAGGGAATGAGATTGGGATTCCTTTTCCAAAGCTCTTCCCCAAAGTTTATTTCATTTGGATAAAATTCTAATTAATTTGCAAATTTGTTAATGATTTAATCATTTCATTAAATAGCTTAATTAACCAAACTCAAAATCAAAATTAATCTAGAATCTTAATCACTTAATCAATCCTTTCTTGGGTAGATACTTAGGTGTTCAATAACCTAAGTAAACTTAAGGAAATCAAATCCAACCTACATATGTGGGAAGGGTTATGAATGTACTTAATTAAACTCCTTAGCTTAATTAATTAATAATTGTGAGCCAATTGCATTAGGGCCTTTCTTTCTTAGGGTACATTGATGATTTAAATTCCATGTGGTTGCATGTCATATGTTGGCACATAATTTTTAGGTTATTAATGTTAAGGACGTGTAGGTAAGGGGTAATTAATTTATTAATTCAAACCTTAATCTAAACAAAATATAAAATTAGTCTAATGGTTCTAAAAATTAAACAAAAACAACACACAAATGTGGGAAATGGGTTAGGACCAGCAAACCTTCTCACATTTCTTAAAGTCGAATCAAACTCAAAATTAAAACAAAATCTCTTTAAATAATTTTTTGATTCACTTTAAATGATCTTATTCTATAGGATTGTCTTTAGAAATTAATTAAGGTAAGTAAACTTACAAGCTTGCATCACTTTGTTTCTTATCTAGCATGCTAAATCGTGTATGTCATATGAAATCATGCATTCATGTCTTTTGAAAAATAAAATTAAAATGAAATGTTTTCTTTATGTCAAATTGCATGTTTTGGCTAAAGTAAGAATATGAATGGCTATTATCACTACTAAATCAAAAATTATTTTTAAAACTTATAAATCAAAGACTCCAAATCAATGTATGCTACTTATAAGTATTTATAAGCATGTATGTGAATATAGTTTAAAGTATGTTATGTATTTTCCTTCTCTTTTAACATGGTTTGTATAGGATTTGCAAAGTGTATAGTTCCTTTGAAAGAACATAACACCTGCTTAAATTTATTCCTATGCACTCCCATGCCATGAATTAAGAAGGATCCTCACATTGCATATATAAATTAAACAACCAATAAACCAATCAAACAAACAAAAATTCCTTGCATAACTCTTTTCCATTCATTTGCTTTTGTACATGTACATATATTTAAGAAAAATGGTATATTAGTCCGATATCCGGGTTATGAGCTTTAAGTAGCCCCAAGTAGGTCTTGTATCTTACACCCCTAGTGTAGAACAATGGTGTCGTACTCACTTATGTCTTTAATACATGTAAATGTGCATTTGATTAATGGATAAAAGAATCCCTTTCTTTTCTACTTAACAAAATCATGCATCATGAAGCATCCAATTTTTTTTTAAACAACATCTCTTAGCATTCATCATCAAGGAGTGCTAAAATTTCCATTTGCATGTATAGATATGCTTAGGATTCATCCATATGCATGTTACACATGTTGGAAAGAAATAAAGTGTTGTGTGTTTCGTGATAATACTTCACTTTAATTAATCTTAAAATGCCTTTCTTATTGAATAGGTTTGTTAAGAGTCCATCTAAACTTAGGATTAATTAAAAAACATAATAAAACATTCACTAAACAAAAATCACTAATGAATCTATCTTAGAAATTACTTAAGGCAGGGAGGAAAGAGAAGTTCTATTCTCTTTTCCTCTCTTTATAACTTAGTAATTAAGTATAGGTTCATTCAAACTAAATCAAATCATAAAATAAAATCAACCAAATCAAATAAATCACTTAAATGAAACCACCCTCTAAGTTGAATCCTTCATACTTAGAAAACTCTAATATTAAAACCTAGCTAAGACATACCACACAAGCCTTAAATGGCACACACATTAGGCTAAGTCACCATTTCGAGTCCTATGTTAGGGCGATGCATGGTTTGATGTTTATTTTTATTTTGTGATGTGATGTTTTAGTATGGATGTTAGGGTGTATGTGCGTAGACTGAATGGTAGGGCGATCCTAGTCTAACCATTATCTTTTGGAGGGGATTGTGCTTAAAGGGCGTTGTAATAAAAATAATAAATACTTTTGTTGTGCAAGTTGCTTTTACCCCTAAGCATGATCCAAATTAGGCCAGGTGGACTTGGTTACCCATGTGTGGGGTGCTAAGTCCAATTTATTCATACACATGCTTGGGATTGTGTGGATTATTTAGCTAATCTCTATTTTATAGATTTTAGTTATATTTACTTTCCCTTTTCATGTAATTTTTGTAATTAAGATTTGGAATGAATGTTATGGGGGATTAGGATGATCATTGGTTATAAGATTAAATCTTATGTACCATGTGAAGCCTTGGAGCAAACTACATCCAAACCAACCAAAGGAAAGAAAGAAAGAAAGAATGTAGAAAGAAGAAAGAAGAAAGAAGAAAGAAGAAAGAAGGAAGAAGGATGAAGAATGAAGACCCCCATAATATGAATTCATTTTGATTGTAATTAATTCATTTGTAATCCGGTTGTATAAGGGTAGAGCTCGGCTACCCAATAGGCCACCCAAACCATAAAATCAGAGGGAGACACCCCTAAACCTAAATCGCTCACCACGCTGTAAAACCGCAAGGGGAGAAAGCAGAATAGCACCAACTGTAATGGCTCCTTAATGAAAGATAGCAGAAATCCTGTGAACACTCACCTAGACAAGGGCAAGGGGGAACCATTCACACCTCATACACCAATGATTTTTACTACCAAGGAAACAGAAGATGCCACTAAATTATTCAAACACAACAAAGCTAAAAGTGGGCAAGACCGTATCTCTAAAGCACATATTGAGAGGGAGCTGGGTCAGCTTGGCCCGATCAAAGCAATACCACGAAAACAGAAAGGGGGGGTTCGCAAGAAGGCTACGGGCCACTATGAAGGCTCCAAGGCTGAAAACTTGGACAAGAAATGCCACTGTATGTTGAAGAACCTATTTTATTGGAGCAAGAGCAAGCTTAAAGACTTAAGTAAGCAAAGGGACACCCTTTAGGTGGAAATTATGATAGTGGTCGATAGCACTCCAAATGGGCTAACTGAGTAGCAAGACATAGAGCTTTGCAGCAAATGAGCTGAACTCAACCCTTGCCTCTTGTTGGTGGAGGCAAAGGCCAAAATGTGTGGGTCAAGAGATGCTAATACTCATTTCTTTCATACCGTTGCTTCTGCTCAAAAGAGAACTAACAGAATTAGTACACTCAAACTTGAAGATGGTCAGAACATGGAGGCTTCGATCTTAATCCACCAAGGCTTCATGAACTTTTTTCAGCATAAATGGAGTGCTCATTCTATCACTACCTCTGATTGGCCTATTTTTGATGACAACAATAGAATCCCACCCCAAATTTGTGAACTGTTGGAAAATGAAATCAATGAAGCTGAAATTTGGGAGGTGATTAAAACTATGGGTGGGAACCATGCTCCTGGGATCGATGGCATCACCGCATCTTTCTACAAGCACTTTTGGAAAATAATTGTCCAAAATGTCATGGCTGCTGTCAAGGAATTCTTTTGCAGTGGTACCATGGCTCCTCAGTGGAAGGAAAGTTTGGTCATTCTCTTGCCCAAATCCGCTAATGCTGATTGTCTTACAAAATTCAGGCCCATAAGCCTATGCAGAACTACCTACAAGCTAATAGCAAAAATTCTTTTGTGTCGGCTGAAGAATATTCTACCCAACATCATTTCAGAAGAGCATGGTGCCTTTGTGCCTTATTGATCTATCTCCCACCACTATTTGGGGGCCCAAAAAATTATAAATAAATTCCAACACTCCACCTCTAAGGATGACTTTATGGACATCAAAATTGATATGGAGCAAGCCTATGATAAAATAAGCTCGGAAACCTTGGCTATAATTCTCCAAAAATTTGGGTTACCTACGAAGTTCTAGAATTACCTCCTTCAGTGCATTTCCTCACCTTTCTTATCCTTTCTATTAAATGGGCAAAGGATTGGATTCATCATGTGTTCCGGCGGGTGCCCGCTATCTCCTTTCTTTATCCTCTGCTAATCAAGCTCATTAGCCGTCAAGCAACACAGTGCTGACTTTGGAGTGGCCTTTACCAACGGGGGAACACACATATCCCACCTTCTTTATGTGGATGACATCCTCTTCACAACAAAAGCTTCTATTTCTTATGTGAAGGGTATTCTACAAACTATGAAAAACTATTGCAACTGGACGGGGTAGCGTATCAACTCTAATAAAACTGTCATTTTGTTCAGCAAAGCCACACACAAATGGAAGGCAAACAGGATCACTAGACTCACGGGCTTCAGAAGAGTTCAAGAGCTTGATTACTTGGGCATCAAATTAGCTATGAGGAAGCTTAAAGCCGCTGATTTTCTGCAACTTTTGCAAAAGGCTAGGGACAAAATCAGCTTATGGGGAGTTAGTCACCTATCCATGGCGGGCCGCCTAACACTTATAAGAACTTCTTTGCTTTGCATCTCTATGTATCAAGCAACCCACACTGAAATCCCCAAGGGGATCACTAAGGAGATTGAGAAGCTTGCTAGCAACTTTCTTTGGCAATGGAAATAGTAATCAACATTGCATACACTATGTTCCTTGGGACAAAATCGCATGCCAACTAACAAGTGGTGCTCGGCCGCATGGTAAAGTCGAATGGCCCTCTAAGGGTTAGAATTACTTGGAATTTTATCTCCAAACCGATATCGCTCCATAGTATCAAAAGTATGGGCTGAACCCATGGCTAAGGGAACCCAAGCTGGGACTCAATAGGAAAATTATTCATGATGGAGCTTGTAGTCTGAACTGAAATATACATTGGAGGATTTCAAATGGAAAAGAGGTTGACTTACTAAACTCTGCATGGATTGTCGACATGCCTCTCTCTAAATGGCCAACTCTCCTCAACATGGAATGCAACGAGGAATGGAATGTGGAAAACCTATTGATGATCAGAATTGGAAAAAATCTAAATGTGTTTTTTATAGCAACTAATTTCCAACATCCCTATTGCAGCGTAGCAACAACATGATATTCCATAACTCATCAAATCTCCCATGAGGACTACTCTCACATCCACTATATACAAAATCTGCTTTGCTTTGCCAACCTGGCCCTACAACATGCAGAATTTGAAGCTTCCTCCTAGGGAAAGGCTCTTTTGGTGGCGGCTCATCAAAGAATCCTTGCCAACTAACACTTGGCTTGCTCACCGAGGATTAACTAATTCTACCCTTTGCCCTTTGGGGTGTAACTAGGAAGAGACTACTGAACGCATTGTTGTCCAATGTTCCTTAACCACTAGCATAATTCAGATTTTAGCTAATTGGGGCTATTCAATCCCAATTTTTAGCAACTTGTCTGATTTGCTCCAAGCCCTTGAGTGCAAATGATAACTTATGTTGGGCTATAATATATACACTAGTTTGGAGAAGCCGTACTGCCAAAACTTGCAGCCATAGCTATGGTACTTCAAAGATTATTGTTGCTTCTATACTAAGCACCATCACACATTCTTCCTCTTTTCCTCTCCAGAAGCAATGGGATATCACCCAACCCTGTGGGCTGATCAAACCAATTTTTTGGTGTCCTCCCCATCCTGGTTGGATCAAGGCAAATGTGGATGGTTCCCTCCTTTCCAATGGGTCGGCTGGTATTGCGGTGGTGTTAAGAGATGAAAATGACAACTTCAAGAAAGCCACATTGTTTTCAAAGACTGGATAGTATTTCTTGGAATTGGCTACTATGCTCTATGCACAATATTATTGAACCGTGGATGACAGAGCATAAAGGCATTATGATAGAAGGGGACAACATTGGAGTGGTAGACCACCTCAAGCTCTCTCTTAATAATGAGATATGGAAGAATCAACTTCCAGATGCTCCAGACATCAGCTTCTTGAAGAACTTTCACCAGGTCATTTTCACATACACACAGAGATCTAACAATAGTTGAGCCAACTTTTGTGCAGATACAGCTACCAGATTTGATTTTGTATGACATAGCTTAGATAGTCATACTATTCCTCCAATTTTTTGTTCTTTTGGAGGAGGATAGGAAGCATGTCGTTAGTAACTAGTTTTGCTTTTATTATTTTTTACATTGTAATCTATTTTTCATTATCAATGCAAATGCATCTTTTCAAGGAACCCAAAAACTTTGGCTCAAAACCCAAAAACTTTGAGGAACCCAAAAACTTTGGGGGAGGCTCTTTCTTTGCCACTCCTTTTTTTCTCTTTCTTGGTATTCTAGTGAGAGAACCTCTGGGATGGGAGGGGGTGACCAGGGGTCGCCCCCTCACTCTAGAAGGAGTGGGGGTGGTTCTAAGAAAGGTAGTGGGAGACATGGAGGTGCTTCAGATGTTGGTGGTTCCAAGGCCAGGGTGGCTCTCAGCTTGAGAGTGATGGCCACTCAAGGAAAGCGTATGAGGCAACAAGGAGGGCAAGATCAAGGGAGGAAAACCAAGAGGAGGATCAAGCAGGCCTGGTTCTTGATATGGTAGAGAGGTGACCAAGATGGATCAAGAAGTGACCAAGATGGATCAAGAATCAACCGAAATGGATCTTGATTCCAAGATCAGCCATGCTTCTTGCTCTAACAGTAAGGTTTTTTCCTTGCAAAGTAATGGAGAAATCCCTATGGCTATGGAGGAGTTTAAAGGGGAGTTTCTTATCCCTAGTGCTGCTTGGGTTCTTGATCAAGAACAGACACCATGGCGTGAGTTCGGGGATGGGGTGGCTTGGAGGAAGAAACCCTTGTAAGCCTAAGGCAAGAATGACATTCTGGCCAAACTGGCATGTGGCCTGGCGCTGTGGAGGGTGGTGCTGCACCACCAGTAGAGGTACATGCACATGGCATAGGAAGAGCTTCCGCATGTAGGATGCTTGCAGCCAGCCACGTGGGTTGGCAAGCAAAGCATAAAGCTGGGTTTGCGCAGCCGCCGGTGCAAGGACGAGGTGCAATTGCCTGCGCGGTAAGAAGGAATCACGCGGGGTGAAACTCCGATCTTGCAGATTGCCAAACAAGCACATGGATTGGGGACAAACTGCCACCTGGTCTTGCAGGTGGCCAGACTGGCATGCCAACAAGAGCATTTAGCTCACATCGCATTTGACCCGACAGCTTCGTTGAGGCATTGAGGTCGCAAGATAGATTTGCGGCTTGTTGAACACATGTGATGGCCACTTTATGGATTCTTGCATGCAAGAAGCATCCATGAAGATTCTTGACAAAGGGTTTATGCAGGATGATGCTAAGGGGAGGGTCTCTATGGCTAGTTCAAACCATATTCCTGGTTCGATGGATAAATTAGCTGCTATTACAAGTATGAATATTGATCTTTCTCCTAACAAGATAATTAGCTCTCGATGTTTTGGAAATGATATCCCTCAAGGGATAGAAAAGAATGACTCTTGCATCTTTGGAGAAGGGTTCTTGAAATCTCAAGAACACACCAAAATCATCTACAGTAATGTCATTGATGGAGTCGGTGGCAACCAATCAGAGTCGGATGGAGCTTCAGGCCTCAAGAACAGATCAAGAACTAGGGCTGTTATGAACCAAAAGATAGGAGGCCATTATCGAAAGCAAGCTAATGTTTGGAAGAAACCACCCGTTGTCTCTCTTGACAAGATCAGATTTGATCAAGTAAAAGACATGGATGGCGTATCGATTATGCTAGATACACAGGCCATGCAGAACAACATCCACAAGTTGGAGACAGCATTAGTGGGAAAGCTTCTAGGGAAGAAGCTGCATTTTTACTTCCTCCAGAATGATCTTATACAAAAATGGGGTCATTGAGGGGAATTCGACCTAGTTATGGTCTCTTCAGATTGTTTTATTTGTATATTCAAAACTATTGAAGCTAGGGATGAAGTTCTCCTCAATGGACTGTGGTTTGTTGTAGGAAATATCATTGCTTTAGCCAAATGAACCCCAAATTTCTCTCCAAATTCTTTGAAAGGCTAGACATCTCCTATTTGGATAAGGCTCCTTAGCCTTCCTCTCATTTACTGGGATAGCAACAACCTTGCCAGAATATCATCCTTTGTGGGGGAACCACTTTGGATGGACAACCAAACAAGTAAATGGGCACAAAGTTCTTATGCTTGGGTATGTATTAAAGTTGATCTTGCACAAAGCCTACCTGCTGGAATTTGGATTCAAGGCTACCATGGTTGGTTCTTTCAAAAAGTTGAATATGAAGGCATTGCCCAGCTTTGCTTTCAATGTGGAAAAGTAGGGCATAAGATGGAAGATTATGTAGATTCTATCAAAAATGCAGGATTTAGATCCGCACATGTCAAGCCTATAGCCACTACTCCCCACCTCGATCAGGGGAAGACCCATGTCCATAATATTTGGACAAATAATAGTAACTCCATGAAGAATACCGAGATCAGAATTCTATGGTGATCAAAGTGCTAGCCTCAAGAAAGATGCTTATTAAGATGTTAAGGATCATGGGATTGAAGATAATTCCTATGGTCCTTGGCCTCTTGTTGCTCGACGTAAACCAAAGGCAGCCAAACCTATAAATTAGAAGAAAAGTAAACACGAGGAATCTAATGAGATTGGAAAAACTGAAGAAACCAAGAAGAAGCATGGAGGGAATTTGGATAGCACATTCCTGCCCTCTATTCAGCCACAAGCCATCACTTCCTCTCTAATTTCCATATCCAAAGGGAAGGAAATTGCTACCCCCACTTCTTTCTCTCTTGTCTCAAAGGAACAAGAGGTGGGGCAACCAGTTTTCAATGCCAAGAAAGACAAGAAAGGGGAGCCAAAGGTGTCCAGAACTCACTTTGACAAAGAATTGGGCCACTTTGGCCCTATTAAAGACATTCCCAAGAAGTGACGCAAACGTTATTTCTAGTTGGAAGATGGGGGGGGGAGGGACACCTCCCATTCCTTTCAGTAATGACTTCCATTATTATATGGAATTATCGAGGGGTCCGTAAGAAGGCGACGGGCCACTACATTCGACAAATCTTGGGGAGAGAATAGTGCTCTCTTTATTGGTCTGATCGAAACCAAGGTTGAAGACCTTTCAAGGAAGGATATCAAAAAGCTTGTTGGCCGAAATTGGGGATTTCTCCATCATCCTGCTATTGGAAAGTCTAGAGGAATCCTCTCGTTATGGAGGAGCGACATAGTCTCTTTTACTCTTATTTCATAATCTGACCAAGGTATGATTCATAAAATTACCCCCGATAAGAGTAGCTGGAATGTGGTTGTATGTTAACAAGTTAAAATATTTGCCTCAACGATCAAATAAGGGCCCTATCATGTCGCTATATCTAATGTGGAAATCAACCCTAAACCTTAAAATAGCATCTCTTATGGTTTGGTTTTGAACTTGACTAGCTAGCTGAGATTTTGAGCTAGCTTAGTGAGAAAGGAAGGAAGAGCTACTATAACAACGTGATAGAAGCCCTAAGCTATAACAATAACACTATTCTAAAAATGATTGAATGTTTAATGCTTGAAGGGCGATGAGTTGGTCTAGATGGCAAAAGAAGGTAACCGTTGGGAGGGGAAGGTGGCTAGCTTCTTTCTATTTCAGTTTAGCTTAATTTTTTAGCTTGTTTCAAAATGTTTTCAGCGCACTTTAGAGCACAGTAAAGTAAGTACCAGTTGTAAGGGATGGCTATTCCCTAATAGACATAGAGTACTGGAGGATTCTTTTTCTCTGGGTTAGTTTGATAACCTTTATAGCAGGAAAGTTTGAAGTAGGCAAGGCTAATCATCCTAATCTAGCGTTGGCGTAGGGAACAATAAGTAGATCTGTTAAGTAGTATGTTATCAAGCTATTACTCTTTTCAAGCCTATATATGAATTCTTATCAACCATCAACCATATCTCACTTATGCTATGAGCCTTCTAAAGAAGATTTTCCTTTTAGCTGAGGTTCTTCAAATTATTTTAATTTTTTTATAATAGAGTGTAACAAAGAAGAAAAAGAAGCTAGGAGAATTGTAGGTTTAGGACCCTTTATGGGATGTGTGTCCTCTTCCATCTTATTTTTTTAGATAGGCTTTTGGCCACTCACTTCTTTTTATAAGAGAATGAAATGAGGTAGCACACAACTTGCATATAAGCTTAGGCAGGAGCCTGACCTGACTATGAAAGCTGAAAGCTCAGGATGGCTAGAATAGAAAGTTGATTTGTTTTTGGATAGCTTAGAAAAAAGACTCAGAAAGTAAATCCAATACTATACTGACATAATTATTGACGTGAAAAAATGAATAGCATAACACTAAACAGCTTTTCTTTTTCCTATTTTTCTTTGTATGAGGATCTTCGGCCCTCGGTCCTTCCTTTCATGTTTCTACGAATGAGAATCAAATCGGGGTTCCATGGTTTCCATTCTAGAGCTGATCTGTATTGAAGTTCACTACACCAATGATTCTTTTCTATCTTCTCTCTCGATTGAGTCTTCGAACCTATTTTGACTTCTTTTATTTAGACTCTCCCAAAACTAAAAGAAATAGATTAAAACTTTGAAAGAATTAGTAAAAGAACTAGAATGAGAAAGTGACAGTCAATCAATTCTTCCTTCCGTTCAGTTCATAGTCAGAAAAAGAAAAAAAATGCAAGGGCTTGTTATGTTGAGGAGCGAGATGCGAATGAAGCTTGATATAAACCCAAATACAAAGCCAGAGAAAAATTCCTAAGCACTAGTATTGGCCTTATGCAATGGTTGAATCATTTTTTTCTAACCTAAGACATTGCTACACACCTTTTATTCTACTGTGCCTAAGTAAGAGTCAACTGCTTTCCTTATCTATATTCGATACATTTTCTTTTCTCAGATAGAAAGTTTTCCCTAATTATCTACCCCAATTGTAAAGTTCTTCCGATAGTTAATAAGCATAAAGGTGTTTATGAAGTTTCTTCCAGCAAGAAACCCAAGTAAATGGACTAGGCTACGATAGGTCCATGATTTCATCAAGAAAGAAGAGTTTACACCTACTAACACTGACTCAAACTAATAAGAGCTACCACACCACTACCCACTAGTAGTCCTTCCTCCAAGAGATTCAATAGACCTCCAACAATAGGGTGAATGCTGACTCTATTGCTTCTCTTGAGCCGAATATGTGCTTTCACCCTTCTATGAGTGTGGCTAATTCAGTCATTTGACAAAGAAAGAAGGACTCTCTTGCTTGAATTGATAGCTATTGCAAATTAAGCTTGAGAAAAGATAGGCTAGCGCCTTGTTCACTTAGAGAGTTGGAATAAAAATTGAATGCCCCTACTCAAGCACTAACTATAGTGATTCCCCCAAGACTGAAAATATCATCAATTATTTCTTCAATATAGAATCTCTTGGTCACTAACCTACTAGGGCATAAGAAAGAATGGAAAGAACTAAAAATTACACCAATCATAGCTTCTTCACCATGATGTGTGAACAGTTCCTCTGTGCCTTTTGCATGGTAAATATCAACAGGAAGAAAAGAGGTTCCTACCTAAGCTTTAATTCTTCTAACGCTCGATGAAGTTGCACATTGCTCTTGCTTCCTTCTTCCCCGCATCTTAAGCTTCGGCTAAGGAATAGAGCATGAGGGAAGACACCACTGGCTGTATACAAACCAGGGATTCATGTGACCAATGTTATAGCCAAATTACATTTCGAATGGGCAACTTCATGCCCTTATCCACTTTCAATTAGGTTTTTCTTCCTAAATCATTACACGATGGGGAATGAGAGAGGATGTGTAGCAATGAAAGTAAATGAGCCTGTTCACGCCAATAGTGCAAAAGGAATTGGTCCTTGATCCTCACTGACCCACATAAAGAAAAAAGAAGGCACTAGGAGGAATTATTACTGCACGGATGAGGAAGTTCTTCACGGACTCCGAGCAGAGGGAAGGAGTAGTTTGTTGACTTCTACCTAGAGAGAAAATCCCATTTTTAAGAAATGGTGAAAGGGTCAAAGAGAAGAATCACAGTGGTGAGTAGGGAGAGTGGTTAGGAAGCAAAAGCTAACTCAAAAAATGGAAAGAAAGTAAGAGAGTTAGATGAATCGATAGCGGTCAAAAAGGGAGAAAGATCTCTTCTCTTAAAGGAAGTGATATCTTTGTAGTGGACTTTCTCATGAAAGTGGATGTTCTATCTCATAAGCAAAAGAGGGGCTTCAACTTTTTCCACCTTCGAGCCAGTTGCTGTTCTTTTCCCTTTTGTTTTGAAAAGAACAAACTCCTTTTCTTCTATGAAGAATAAACTATTGCCTTTTGTTTTGTATTTACTCTATAGCTAACCCGCCCCTATCTTGGGGTCACAATGATGCGGAAGAACTTCTATTTTTTATATGCTATTTTGCACTTAGTGAGGCTAGGCTAGTCTTCTTTGTCATAGAGAAAAAAGCGCAGCAGATCTCGCTTGTCCTTTTCATTGACATGGAAGATTGGCTTGATTACCTCCACGCTCATAAAAGTTCAAAGTGGTACCAATTTTGTTTTCAGAACTATTGATTATATTCATTCTTTTTCTTGTCTTTTTTTGAACCTATTGGAAACCCCACATACGTTCTTACTCATTGAAGGCCCAACCAAAAAAATATAAGGTAGAATATGTAGAGACATCGCATTCATTGAAATTTCATCCAAGGTAAGGTGCAGAGCATCAAGACTCATATAAGATTAGAAATGGATAGATTTTGTCAGTGGGAACGATGAAGAGCCTATGGATCAAACTGGCTAATTACTTCTTAAAGAAAGTAAATAATTTTGGTCAAGATCAAGCATTCATTTCATAGAAAATAGATTGATGGGGAAATGGACTGAAATCCATCTAACAATTTAGAAACTGAGAAAGGTTGGAACTGATTGGATCAAGCAGGAATTCTTCAATAGCCCTACTTCGAATATTGATCTTTTTTTGGTAGACCTATGAATCTTTTTCAAAAAGATCTAAGGAGCAGTTGGCCTTATTACATTACTAGAAGAAAATTGAGGATCCTCTCTCATGGTGTCAACCTTTCTAATGGAATGACCTTAATGAAATAAGAGAGAAAGAAAGGAGAGATTTCAGCCTTAGTTCAAGCCAAGATGAACTAACTAAAGGAGATGACATTAGGTTCTTTGCTAAGTAGACATTGAGGTAAGTATGGTATATATGAGGAGAGGAGGATGGTGGTTTTAGTCGTGTTAATCTATTCTTTTTTCTCTTCTCAATCAAATAAAAAATACAAAAAAATTCTTTTTTCATACAATATCTTAATTGAATTCAATCAATTAATCTATTTTATTTTATATCTATTTTGTTGAATCCTAGGGACAACATGTCCTATATCTTTTGGTTGGTTATTGATGAAGAACCAATATCTATCTCAACCTTTCTTAGACCAACTTAAAATGAGGTGTGGCCAAGCAGTAAGGCAATGGGTTTTGGTCCTATTATTCAGAGGTTCAAATCCTTCCATCTCAGATTGTTTGCATCCAAAATGAAAGATTCTTTTGTATTGAAAATCTAATGAAACTATTTTCTATTTCATGTTGGATACAATGTTATCCAATTTAAATTCTAAGAATCAATCCTAGAATCATAACTTTGTTTATAGTCTTATATTATTCTATTCTATTTATTGAAATTTTTTTATTGAAATTATTGAAATTTATATTGAATTTGTGAGATGATTTTTCTTTGCAAAGAATTGTGCTTTTGTATTTTGGAAAGCATAATTACAATAGATAAGGAAGAATTTGAATATTCTACATTCTACTAAGGTGTTGGGTATCAAAATTATTAGAAAAAATTTATGAATTTTATACCCTGACTAAGAACGAAACTTTGAGTTCTAATTGTTCAAGATAAATAAGAATTATTTTTCTAGTTCAGAAAAATTGATTCATAAAATTGAATCTATGAAGATGAAGATACTAATTCAATATTATTGATATTGACTTTTCCAAATGAATGGTAATGCATCTTTCATCATTGTTTCCCAAACCCTATTGAATATTGACAATTTAGCTTAAATTTCCTTATTATTATTTAAGGTAAGCCACCATGGTGAAATTAGTAGACATGATGCTAGAGCATCTCAACTGAGTCTGAGTGGTGGCATAAGGCATAAATAAGAATTCTTGTTAATTATTCATATTAATAATGTAGAATAATCTAGACATGATAGATCTAATAGAATTTAAAATCTTGAAAATCATTTCTTCTAGATTCTATTCATCCCCTCCTTGATTTGAATTATTGAAAAGGGAATCTTCTTTATGATATTTATGACTTTAGAATATATATTAACTCAAATTTCTTTTTCGGTCATCTCAATTGTGATTCTAATTCATTTGATAAACTTATTAGTCTATGAAATTGAAGGATTACATAATTCATCCAAATAAAGGGATGATAGCTACATTTTTCTCTATAATAGGATCTTTAGTTATTCATTAGATTTGTTCGGGACAATTTCCTTTAAGTAATTTATAGGAATTATTAATCTTCCTTTCATGGAGTTGATCCATTATTCATATGATTCCCTATCTTGGGAATCATATAAATGATTTTAGCGCAATAACTTCACTAAGTGTTATTTTTACCCAAGGTTTTGCCACATCACGTCTTTCAATTGAAATGCATAAACCTATAATATTTGTACCAACTCTACAATCTTAGTGGTTAATAATGCATGTCAGCATGATTCTCTTAAGCTATGCCGCTTTTTTATGCGAATAGTTATTAATAATTGCTCTTATAGTGATTACATTTCAAAAAAGAATTGATTCTTTTTCATAATAAGAATTTTGAAGTTTAATTAAGTCATTTTTCTTTGGTGATATGGAATGTTAAAAAGTCTTCTCTCATTTCAAAATTTTGACAAATATCAATGAATTCAATATTTGGATTATTGGAGTTATCGTGTCATTAGTTTATGGTGGTTTACCTTTTTCACCTTAAGCATTCTTTCTGAAGCAATACGAGCTAATGAAGCGTGGCATTCTTATTGGAATTGGGACCCTAAGGAAACTTGGGCATTTCTTACTTGGACCATTTTGTAATTTCTTTACATACTGAAATAAATCCAAAATTGTAAGACCAAGGTAGGAATTTATCATTTTCTATAGGATTTCTCCTAAATTGGATATTCTATTTTGGGATCAATCTATTATAATTTGGGTTCCATAGTTACGGTTCATTCCAATGAATATCTAATTGAAGAAAAGAAACAACATGTCTCATTACATAAAAACATCGTCTTATGCATAATGAAAATTTGTGTGAGTTTTTGAGAACCATTTTAAAAGAGGCATTACATGTCAAATGGTTCTAAAAAACATTAGATGTATCTCATTACAATTCTAATGCTTATGAACCTATCTCTAAAAAGATAGAGCTAAAATTTATCTTTGATATAGATCTTTCTATTGATCTTCTTCTTCGAGATGTGGGTGAGGAATCAAGAGAAGCAAGGCTGGGCACATCATACTCTTCAGGGATTATTTCATGTCAATTTTCATCTTTATGAATAGAGGAAGAGCCCATACTTAGAGCATAATTTGTACCAAGTTTCTAGTCTACATAAGCAAAAAAAGTCACTTCAAGGTTCGTCTGTAGTCACAAGTCCACCTAGCCCTCTCTTTTCTTTGTTCTTTGTTAGTCTTTTGAGCAAGAACTGGAATCAAAACTAGACCAAAACAATAACAACAGAAATTCTAACAAGCATGCTAGAAAAGTTTCCGATCGAGATATGGCTTCAACAAAACATTTTTTCCTCGCCTAGATGAAGCCAAGTGATCATTGGTTGAGGAAAAACTTCATGATGGAGTACTCTTTGTCAGATTTGATGCTTCACTTGAGCACTCTATTATTGCCTCCTATTCATGATTGAGGTTAAGCTACGTGGTGAACTATTCGATTCACTTTTTTTGGAGGGGCCTTTCATACTTTAGTATGGCTTCAACGCACTTCAATCTATTGGATTGATTCAAGTTTTAAATGATCCAAACTAAGACACAGCTATGTATATGGCCTCCAATACCTATAAATAGAAAGCAAAGGGAGATGAGGCCAAACTAACTTTAGCCATGGATCTCTACTAGACTTGAGAAAATTTGTCTTTCCATCTAAAATGTAGAAAAACCTAGTTAATCAAAAAAAGGATATAGGCCCACCAAAAAATACTTATTTTTCCATTAGAAGTTTTGTCCATATATGTTATGTGATCGCCAATTCATATTATATTAGATCCAGTTTCATTCGATTGAAATTGATAGAATAACCCAAAAGGATTTGACTCGACTTTAATTGCTTGATCCCTAAATAACTTTCATCAACTTGAAGCAATTTACAAGGAATCATTAAGAATAATTAGTTAGATACATTGAGTTTCTATTTCAAAGATTTTTCAAAAAATATTTTAATTTTGAATTCCATCATTTTATTGATTAAGCTATAACTGCATATACAAGCATTAATGCATATATTATCCATCGGTATACACAACAAAATAACTCTTCCAATTTTGTAGAAAAATAAGCCAATGGCACACACAAGCTATAGTGATTCTAAGAATGTGACTACAAGCAAGCTATAGCCACTTCACATGAGATACTAAATTGTGGGGTGTTCAGATGGCCATTGATTGAAACCATCAGATCCCTTCTCCTGAAGTAATAAACTGCTGCAGCTGAGCCTTAGCATCTTCCAACATTACATACCTCTGACTCTAATGTCTCTCTTGGCTAGTAGATGGGACTCACCACTGGAGAAAGAATAATATGTGAGGTGAGGTACACAGGTCTAGACTCAAGGGAGTAGGGAAATGCATCACAAAAGTACCTGAAGAACTCAAAAAACACAAAAGAGGTGTACTCTCCACCAAACAGGGAAGCTGTGGCTCTTCTTCCTCGTTAGGTATGAGAAGTCGATGGTATGACAGACTAACACTCCAATCCATAGAAACATATAGTGGCTCCTCATGCCGCTGCCTGATATGGTGACCCAACGAAGAATGTACCTCTCTATGAGAGGCAATGATTGCTCTCGCGACATCCCGACTCAGTCGGTGGGTTACCTACAAAGTCAAAGCAATAGTCAGTGCCATAAGAAGAAAGCTAAAGGTGCTAAAAAGGAAAATCTATAGCTACGACATGCGTCAAAGTCAAAAGACAATACCTTAGTAGGTCCTTACCTGTTGAGAGCTCTCATGGAACCACTGTGCTTGAGGAAGCCCCAACTCTCTCACTCGCTGCTTATATCTCTTGGTACCTTGCTCGAGAAGAGGCACATAAGATAACCACAACCAAGTGAACCTGACATACCCAACCCCTATGCGACTATCTAGTGGAGCCAAGTGAAATCTAGCACCCGTGCCAAATCTCAGCACATGCCCCCACATCATCGAGGTGGCATACAAGTGAGTCTCATAAGGGACTGAGCTCTCATTAAACATATTTTGGCTTTAATTTAGATATTTTGGACCAAGAGATATAACTTGTGTTTAAAGATAGTTAATTTCTCCCGATATAGCAATAAATTATGTTTAAATATTATCAATTGACAGAATCAATTTTTTAGACACTTCACTGATTTGAAACTCTTATTATAGGTTTTTAGGTTTTGTTAATCCGGACCTAGTCCTAAGACTAAACTGAGAAGCAACCCACACTGCATCCTCAAACACTTGAATTTAAGCATTCAACATAGTGATGGGGCACATGCGGGTGTATAGTAATTTTAGGTAATCTTATGTTTGAAATATGAGATTAATTTTGTATTTTAATTTTTTTATTCCAATTTAACCTACGAACCCTTTTCAGACATCAAAATTTGCACTTGCAATCCCTATGTCTGAGCACATGCAGGTATTTATAGCTTAGGTAATTTCATCTGCTTAATGAAATCATTACTTTTGAAAATCATAGTTAAGATGAAATTCCTTAATTTTTTGATCTAAAGAAGCCCAATGATTTTTTTAGATTTTGGTTTAGTATCGCTTTCTTTTTGCTTGTACAAAGAGTTGCAGATCTGAAAGCAAAGAAGGTGTTTTGATTTAGATTGTAGTTTAACACATCACTTGCACTTAGTTTACTTGTTGAGTTTTTGTAATTCCCCCAATTTGATTAGGTGCAATTTACATCAATTTTGATAAGTTATGTCGATTTCAGTGTTTTTTGCTTAACCCCCACTCATGCTTATTGGCAAGCATAGTAATCACCTCCACATTCATATAAGAGTTATTAAACCCAATTTGGATTCATAAATAGATTTTTAGTTTATTGCAAATTTGTTATGAGTTTAGCATTAGTCCCCCCTCAATTCCATTTAAAGTTTGTTTAATTTTGAGGAAATTGTAAGAAAAGAGAACTCACTTCATTGCTTTAATTTAAGCCATAGAGAATCACAATTAGAATTTGTGAGTTTAATATTATCCTCTCCCTAAAGTTTGTGAGTTTAATATTAGCCTCTCCTAAATTTCACTTAGATTTTAAATGAATATTCTATTCTTTCTAAAATTTTCTTTAAAGGCTCCTCCCCTTTTTTCTTGTTTGACACTTTTAGTTTAGAATTAGCAGGTTTCCTACTTAGCGTTCTTAAGTCAGCTAATTTTACCCTCCCCTTTTTCTAAGTCAAATGATTTGACACAATTTCCATAGCCTCCCAGCATCATCCCCATTTTAGGGGTTGCATCGGGGGTGTTTTAGCTTACTCGGTACGCCCTGCTGAGTGTAGCGAGTGGTGTCTTATGACACCACAGTCAGTTTTCATCTCATCGTGCCTTGCTGAGCACGACGAGATCTTTAAACCTGAAAGAGGACATACAATGCAATATATATTCCTCCTCCCTTTTTCTGGAAATTAGACAAAGTTTCGGCAGCATTTTGTCTAGGGGAGCGACATCTAACAAGTGGTGGATTACTCGGTACACCCCGAAAGAGATAATGAAGTGTCTTATGACACACGTATTTTCATACCCTGCGAGCACAAGGTCTTCAAACCTAAAAAAAACACAAACATATATATATATATATATATATATATATATATATATATATATATATATTTATTTATTTATTTATATTTATTTATATGTAATCAGTTCTAAGAAAGGAACGAGTTGGTGATTGGAAATGCAAGACGAGGAGTGCGACACTGAAAATTGAAAGAATAATTCACCTCTTGATGATGTACTTCCCCTATTTTGCGGTGAAGCGAAGGTAGGAAGGCTAACGTAAGGAATGCAATGTCAGAAATCGAAAGAAGAATTCTCCTCTTCATGATGTTCTTCCCACAATTGCACTGAAGCAAAAATAGGGTGGGAAAATGGTGATGAATGCGATGCCGAAAATCGAAAGAAGAATTCGCCTCTTGACGATGTTCTTCCCAGCGAAGCAAAAAGTGGAAGGGTTACGGGGCATGTGACGCCAGAAAATTGAAAGAAGAATTCACCTCTTGACGATGTTCTTCTCCCGATTCATGGTGAAGTGAAAACTGGAAGGGCTAAAGCAAAGGGTGCGATGCCGAAAATTGAAAGAAGAATTACCCTCTTGACAATGTTGTTACGCCGATTGCTGTGAAAAGAAAATGGTGAAATTTGGATGTGTTGTGAGTTTGTGGGAAGGTTTGCCAGAACGTATGAAGTTTATTAATTTTGTGGGTCATAGGAAGGCAACAGTGGCCAGGCTGGTTTGGAAGTTTGTCGGCCATTATGGAGGGAAGAAGCGGGTTAATGACTGGGAAGGTGCTGGAACTACCGTTTATGGGCTTGTGTCACGCGAATTGCAGTGAGTTTCGGTGGAAAGGCAATGAATGATTCGATGAGAAGGAGGGATTGAATGGTGGTTGCGGGTTCTAGATTGAATGGCACGGGTTGGCATTGATTTCTGGTGAAAATGGTGGCCACCCGGGCGATCGCTGATCATCGCGATCGAGACGCGTGGGGCTGGACGGAGTCACGAAGAGGGTCGCATCTGAATGCGGAGCCGCCAGAGCTGCTGGTCCGGGCCAAAGGACGTACGCACGCAGAATGGGTCGCAGCAACGTGGTTTATGAGCGGGCTGGTCGGCGGGACACGAGCGGGCCGACGGTGGATCGCTGGATCAGACCGCAAAGTGTCAATTTTCTTTAGTTTTCATTTTATTTTATTTTTCTCACGTTCTTTTTTAAAGCGAAAATAGGAAATGGAGGTAATTTAGGAATTTTTTTGAGTAATTTTAAATTTATTAAATGATTTTAATATCATCATGAACATAGTCAATATATATATCAATTTAGGGTAATTCCATTATTACAGATGTAGTCCATTTTGCAATCGGAGGCCGTTTGAGTCAAATTAATCAATTTCAACTTAAAATGCATCACCGCTTTTCAACTCAATTTTCAGACTCTTAAATTGAGTGTGAATAATCTCATTTTATAGATTTCGGCATTTTGAAGCTAATGGCATAATCAATTTCATGAACGGAGGTCATTTGGTCATCGGTATCTACTGATCTCGATATGCGTGCAAGCATGTTGACGACTCGAGCGCTTAATCAATTGATCATTAAGTCACATAGTATTTATATCCTGACCAATTTTGATGTTCTGAATGTGATGGCAAAGTCTGTTCATTGATCAAAGGTCATTTGAGTTAATTTTGATGACATCCAATGCATTTCATTCATTTACCTTTATCACTTCAAATCACTCGATATTTACGGACTCATCCAATTGAGCGTGGATAGTCTCATTTGATAGTTTTCAATGTTTTAAAGCTAGACATAATCAATTTTTTGAAAGCGGAGGTACATCGTTGTTCTCATTTCGATTGTATGACACATTGATAGCTTCGAAAATCGATTGATCATTAGATTTTGCAATATTTATATTTTGACCAATTTTGTTGAATGCGATGGCAAAGTCCATTCATTGATCAGAAGTCATTTTGACTATTTTCGTCGATGCGAGCCTCAATTTGCGCCACCTCAAGTCCGTTGAATTCGATTTGTGTACTTATCTTGATTTATGACACATATGTGGAGGTCAACATCCTTATGAAAGAATTTTTAATTAATTGAACCCTAGGAATATATTATTAATGGTATATACAAATTGAATGATTCTATCTTTATAAATTTATTATTTTTTTTTTATTTTTATTTTATTTTTGAAATTGGCTCATGTTTAGCATAATTAAAATGAGCTGATTATGATGTTCATACATAATTTCAAGAGCTAATTTTAAACGAACAAAAATTCAACTGTGCTAAAGCTGAAAACATAGCAAGCATACACATAACTCATTTAATCCCTAATTGTTTTATTTTTATAGGGATCTTTTATCTATCTTATTAAAATATTGTAATAATATGCATAAAATTAAAGATTTCATATGATTCATAGAAGAAAATTCATGAATTATTAATGTTTATCATTTTAATCAATGATTAATCAATATTAAATTCATCTATTTAAGTATAAATTTTGATATATATATTTTTGTCTAAAATAAAAACATTCAAATAAAAAATTAAGAATACAAATTAAAATCAAATGCATTTAAAAAAACTTACATCAAAATGGCGATAATTTAAATTCTAGAATGTCATGATGATATCAATAATATCTTAACCCAAGTCCATATAAACTTAAATCAAGCACATAGATAAAATGTGAAGCAATGTTCCAAAACATGACCTTAAATGTGAAGCAATCCTCCAAAACATGACCTAAACGTGGTAGGGGAAAAGTTAGGATCATGACTTTTGCCCACTTCCTCCAGGTCTCTAGGTTTTAGTGAAAATCAGGCTTCTTTAAGAGATTCTTAAAGACCTTCACGATTACCTCCCTCTTAAATGAATAAGGTTTGTTAAGCTTATCTAAAAGAGTAGGACCATAGCTACTGGCGTGTGTGTGCATTGATGGTATGGTGAGGAGGCTGCCCTTGGAGGCTACTGTGGAGGCCGATAAGGTTGCCTCAGTGGTGGAAAAGGTGGTGGAAGCGAATACTGTTGAGGTCGTCGTCTCTCAGACTAATCTCTAGCTGGTTGCTTCCCCTTATCTACCATTGTCACTATTCCAGGCTTCTTCTCATAGACCTTTTGTGGCTTTGCTTTGGGCTGAAAAGTCTTGAAAAGGCTGTTTGGCCTCTCACCCTTGTTGATTAGCTTCTCAAAATGTTTTGATAGAAGCCTTTAAGCAAGAAGGTAGACCATTTATATTCTTTAAAAGAATCTCAATGGCATATAGACCATGACTCACATTTCATACTGGGTTACACCATGAATATAGTAAACAAGGGACTCACAGGGTGTTGTGCTAATGAGATCCAACAGTAACCCTTGTTGAGCTCCGAAACCTCTTGATAAAGAGTTGCTCCAACTCAACAAATGTCTTTCTTGAACCATTGGGAAGTTCAACATACCAATCAAAAGCTATCTTTGCTAGGCTACTAACAAAGAGGTGGAATAGTAAAGTGTCACTGCCAGGGGCGTTACAACAATTGGCCCTGAACTGTGCAATATGCTACCTTGGGTTTCCACTGCCATCAAAGCTCTTAAAGGAAGGTGGCATGAAACCCTTGGGATATTGGATTGCAATAAATTCCTCTGGGTAGGGTCTATCTTTTGGAACTAATGATCCTCCCCAGGCTTGATCCAATGCTTCTTTCACTTATTGCTAAACTATGGATCTAATATTTTTCTCCTGTATGGAGGTACTTTCCACTACCTTCATATACATGCTAGTGCTACCTTGCTCAATGGGAGGTAAGGTCTTGGCTAGCTCCAAGACATGCACTAACTCTAGCTGATTAATGTCAGTTGTAGTAGGATGAACTACTGGGGCTTATTTTTTTAGAAATCACTAACAAGTCCTCAAGCTGCCTCATCTATCTATCTGCTCATCTTTGTGCTTTAAGCGTGTTGGGTGATTGGGCTGTCTTCTTATCAACCTCATCACCTTCCATGGCCTGCTGCTCCCTGAGGAGGAATCCCCTAGTATCCACCATGCAGACCCCGGTTGAGTCTCCCAACAAATCATCTTCATTAGGATCAAAGACGATCTTCTCCTCATTTGACCAGTCATACCCCATAATTTCCTTCTTCTAAAGATATGTGCTATCTCCTCAAGAGAATCAATCTAAATGAGCACAAATGATTTTGGCGATGTATGTTCTTGTCATGTACTTGAGAGGCACCGACCTCCTGCGGAGAATCAATCTGAGGGACTTTACTCACTAGAAAAGACACACTTTCATCACTAACTCAAAGGGATGACACTCCTAGGAGGTTCATCATGTAATTGGGCTATCATCGCTCCCTCCTTGTCCACCATCTATGTCTGTTGAACTAGTGGTGTTGGTGAAGGATGACCACTCTTGAGCGCCATTCCCTCACACCACTAGGGCGTGAGGGAGAGCTCACCTCACCGAGGTGGTGAAGATGGAATAGGATCGCACGGATGTTGCTAGATCACCAAAGTGCAGCTTCTCCCGGATATGGCCATCATGGCCTTGGTGGAAGATAGATGTGAGCGTGATGGCGGCGGGGGTAGAGCGGTGTGGTGGAGACACCACCGACTCTCTCAAGATAGGGACCCTCTTCCTATGATGGGTCTTCCATGTGAATAAAATGCTATTTATGATGAGCGCATTGATCGAGAAAATCAATAAGAGCGAGGCCAGACCCAAACCTCAGTCTCTCTGTGATCTATGCTAAAGTATCCTGGCCTCCTTGCCCTCTCCATTGTTGAGGAATGACATATCAAACCGAGCGAGCTTGAACAGCTCTAAGCTCCCAGGCGCAAGATTGATTGGAGGCCCATATGACCTCCCTCGGGTAACTAAGGGATGATCACTAGTGGAGATGAAGTGAATCCTCTTAGCATCCTCTCCCAAAGAGAGGGTGAAATTGTTTACTAGCTGGGTGAGTAGGTACCTCCTCAACTAACCATAGCGGCCTCCATCTCCCAATCATGATACCACTTAATCATGCTTTTATTTCTCCTCTAAGTCGGAAGGATGTGAGTAGAGTAAGAACTAGACCCAACCTCAAAGGCTGGAGGCAATCTCGGGATAGGAGCCTTTGGAGGTGCCAAAGAGTGGGTGGTAGCCTTACTTGGGCACTGAAACCAGTGAGGCCCTTGTCTATCACGACACTAATGATGATGGACTACCACTACTTTCCTCTTTAATGAGGGATGTGAATCGAGGGTAAATCGATTTGGATGACGGCTTCGGATCTGAGGGAGGGGAGTGCCCTCACAGTGATCTTCACTCCCTCAAAATCTCTAAAATGGAATAAGGTGGGTATGATCTCGGGAGATTGGCCTGATCAAGGCCAAGTCCATGCCATAGGGGAAAGTGAACACAAACTTCTGTGAGCCTGCCATTTCTAATCAACTGAAAATTGGGCTGAGCGTAGCTGCTGATGGTGATAATCTATAGGAAACAAGCTTGGATCAGATTTCTATTTTTGTTGATTTCTGAATTTGAATTTAAAATTTGAACCCACATCCAACATCTTGGAAATGTTAAGTGGGGTTCAAATGAATTTAGAGAAGATTTTGAAATTTGATTGGAAAGAGGAATTTTTGAATATGAATCCAACTTCAACAAATTTGGGTATGTTGAAAAGTGGATTCAAATATTTTTTGAAAGATGCTTCCATAGGTTCATGTTTTAAATTAGATCTTGATTTGAGGACCCTTTCCTTTAGCAAATTTGGGTATGTTAAAGTAAGGGTCAAATGGTTTTGTTTTTAGATTTGGCATTTTGGAATTTACTCACTTAAAATTTGGTGTGTTAAGTGAAGTGTTTGAAAATAATTACTTCTTTTTTATGAATTGTTGTTGATTTTGAAAATTGGAATTCCCACTTAGCAAATTTAGTTATGCTAAGTGAAGAACCCAAGTGTGTTTTGTTCTTGAAAGAATATTTTTTGAAAATAGGATTCTTAGCAAATTTGAGTATGCTAAAAAAAAATCCTAAAGTATTTCACTTGTTTTGGATATTTTGATTTTTTACAAAAGTAAGATCCTTAGCAAATTTTGGTGCTTAAATCATAATGTGTTTCCTTTTGGTTTGATTTATTTTTTTGATTGAAAGTGGAGACTTTACTTTAGCAAATATATGGTACTAAAGATGAAGTTCCACTTAATTTTGAAATGAGATTTCACTTAGAAATTTGAGTAATGAAATAAAATAGAAATATGTTTTTTTTATGTTTTGGTTTTATTTTGAAAATAGGCTTCACTTTAACAAATTTGGTATGCTAAAGGAGAAGTTCAAAAGTGTTTTTTTTTGTGGAAGTGGAAATTTCATTTAGCAAATTTGAATATGCTAAATGAAATTCAAAGGAGTTTTAAAAAAAAATTTTTTGAATTTTGAAAAGGGGAGACTTCATTTTAGCAAATGGGGTATGCTAGAATTGAAGTTCCAAATATATTTTGAAAATTTTTGTGGGATGGATATTTTACTTAGCAAATTTGAGCATGCTAAATGAAATTTCCAAAAGTGTGTTTCAAATTTTATTTTTTGAAAAAGAGGGACTTCATTTTAGTAAATGGGCTATGCTAGAATGAAGTTTCAAATTTATTTTTGAAAATTTTGTCTTTCAAATTTGGAGACTTCACTTAGCCAATTTTAGTGTGCTAAATGAAGTTCCAAATGATTTTTTGAAAATATGATTGTTAAGTTTTGATTTTTGAAAGAAGACTTCCATCTAACAAACTTGGGTATGTAGGAATGGAAGTCAATCTTATTTTTGCAAATGTGAAAATTTTGCTTTGTGTGTGATTATTGCTTTTTTGAAAGAGGGAATCAACTTAATCATATATGGAATATGTTTAAGTGGGATTTCCAAATGATGTTATTTTTATTTGGGAATGAAATCTTCATTCAATAAATTTGGGTATATTGAATGAAGATGTTCATATGTGCTTCTGAAAAATTTGGTTTTGTTTGAAAATGAGATTTCCATTCAATAGGTTGGGTATATTGAATGGAATGGTTCATATGTGCTTTTTGAAAATTTTATTTTGATTTTGTTTGAAGAGGTAATATCCATTCAACTATTTAGATGTATTGAATGGAAAAGCCCATCTTCAAATTATGCTTTAAAAATATGATTATTGGAATTTTATTTTTGTAAAGATGATCTTACATATAACAATCATAAAGATTGTTAGATGAAGATGATTTTAGAAATTTTATGTGTAAAAATATTTTATTATGTGCATTTTTGAAAGAGTGCTTTTGAAAAGCATGATTTTGATAAGGGTTTATTTTGCCTTTATTATTTTAGAATGAAAATTTCCTTATCATAGAAATGATAAGGAGGAAGTCTTTAAATATTTACTTTTTATTTAGATCTTTTTATTTTTACCCATTGGAGAACCCAACGGGGGTTTTAAGACCAACATGGGGTGAGGTCCTAAAACCTAAAGATGTTGGCTAGCTTAACCTAAGAATGAAATATGCTAAGTGAAAAAGATAGTCTGATTCATACCAAAGTACATATTGTCGATACTTGAAGACAATTTACCAAAGATGGAGAGAGGAACCATCCCCGAGTCTAAAAAATCTGGTGAAAATTTTTCAATATGAGATTTCTAAAGAATAAGAATATATACTTACATCTCCACTCTATGCAAGCTAAAATGAGGATGGAAATATACATCTCTATGTAGATGTTCTTATTGAGGCTGATCGGGTATGACATTGAGGAGAGGTGTACTATCTCGGACCTAATCACCTCCACAAAGACTCCTAAGGGCAATGGGTCTGCAAGTGTACCAAAGATTTTTCCCCTACTTTACATAGAAAAGTAAAGTAGAAAAGTAAAGTAGGGTTTATTTTAAACTGAGTTCGTTAAGTTTCCTACAAGGGCAAACCCCCATAGTTAATTACATCTTAAGAAATGAGAACCCTTAGGAATACTCTATTAAGGTAATTGATCGTTGTCTCCAAAGATTTCAATAGGTAGGACTATCAATCAATTAGTTTATTTTGGAAGATCAAATGGGATTGATCAAAGAGAGGGAGTTATTATTGAAGCCAAAGAAGATAAGTAGGAGATGCCCATGATGCTAGGAAACCTAACGAGCATCTCAAACTATCCTACGATTGGGCTTTACATTTTTGAAATTGATTTAATTTATTTGAGTTAAATTTTTCATTAGAAATTTAGGGCTTATGATTCCACAACATAAGATTATGGAAATGCCTAAGAGGCAAGGATTTATGCTTATGGCCCACAAAGGGGAGAAGCAACCTCAAAACATAAATATAGGGAGCTTCGGTGAGGGCCGAAAGTATAACCTAAATCTAAGGCTAAAATGGGTATTTGGTTTGCTTCCACAAGAAAGAACCAAACCATCTTGACTTACAACTACCAGGGTGGTACCAACTAACTCCTCCTATAGTTTTAAATTCATGTAGGTAAGTCATACGCTTTATGCAAGATAGCTAGGCTATTATTTATTTAGAAAGAGACTAAGTCCTTAAACTCTCTACCTAAAGAGACTAGATCATGTAAGGGCATGCTTCAAATGACCTAAATATAATGCAATTTAGATTTCATTTTATTTTTATTTTTGGACAATCATTTTGACTCAGGCTAATAGGATTCATATGCCTAATGCATGAGAAATAAGATTATTGGCCAAAATCAGCGAGAAGGGAAGAGGTGTGTTTCCACCATGGCTCTCAAAGGCCAAGCCAAGTTTCTCTAGCAAAGGTGAAAGCCCTCCAATCAAGAGTGAAAATAATATGCATTTGTGCATGATGTTATAAAAATAACTCATCCATAAGGGTTGCTAATTTTTTTATCTAGATTTTGGCCTAAGCTTTAGGTGAGGTTATGAGTTCTTTATTTTTAATTTTGAATTGTTAAATTTGGTAGAAGATTTATTTTTCTCTAAGAGCCTAATCCACATCCAGGTCATACATCAAGTAAGGAAGAAACTAAGAAAAGGATGTCACTTTAATGCACAACAAATCATTAATGAATTTATAAATCTAATCAAAAGAATAAGAGGCCATTTGTGGTCAGGCACCATCACATAAACTCAAAAAAAAATTGGGTAGCCGAGCTCTATCATTATACAACCCGGATTACAAATGAATTAAGTACAATCAAGCAAGCAACTCATTGTTATGGGGGTCTTCAAGCTTCATTTCTTCATTCTTCTTTTTTTCTTCTTTCTTCTTCTTCTTTTTTCTTCTTTCTTCTTTGGTTTCTTCTTTTGGATGGTTGGAAAGTGGTTTGCTCCAAAGGCTTCACATGGTACATAAGATTAGATCTTATGACCAATTTTCATCCTAATCCCCATAACAATCATTCTAAAATCCAAATTGCAAAAATTTACATGAAACCGGAAAACAAATCTAGCTAACACCTACAAAATAGAGATTAACTAAGCAAACCACACAAATCCCAACCATGGATATTGGACTTAGCACCCCACACATGGTTGACTAAGTCCACCGGGCCTATTCGATTATTCTTAGGGGTATAAGCACCTGCAGAGCAAAAGCATTTATATTTTTAATTATCATAGTGCCCCTTAAGCACAATCCCCTGTAGATAATTGTTAGACTAAGATTGCCCTACCATTCATTCTACGCACCTACATCCTAACATCTAGACTAAAACATATAACACAAAATAAAAGGAAACATCAAACCATGCACTGTCCTAACCTAAAGCTAGAAGTGGTGACTTAACCTAATGTGTGTGCTTTAGAGGTTTGTGTGGTATGCTTAGCTATGGCTTTAAGTTAGAATTTTCTAAGTATGAAGAATGTTCAACTTAGAGGAGAATTTCATTTAAGTGATTTAATTATTTTGGGTAGATTTTATTTTATGTTTTGATTTGGTTCAAGTGAATCCTATAATTAATTACTAAGTTATAAAGGGAGGGAAGAAGAGGACTTCTTTCCTTCCCTAACCTAAGTAATTTCTAAAGTGGATTCATAATTTAGTTTGTTTAGTGAATGTTTTATCATGTGCTTTAATTAATCCTAAGTTTAGATGAACTCTAAACAAACCTATTCAAAAAGAAAGGCATTTTAAGATTAAGTAAAATGAACTAAATTCACAAAATATACATCACTTCATTTCTTTCCTAATATGTATAACATGCATATGAATGAGTCCTAAACATATCTATACATACAAATGGGAATATTTAGCACACTTTATGATGCATGCTAAGTAATTCATTTAAGAAAATTTGAATGTTTATGATGCATGATTTTCATTAAGTAGCAAAAGGGTTTCTTATCCAATTTTCACATGCACATATGAATGTATGAAAGGCATAAGTGAGTACGACACCATTGTTAACTAGGGGTGTAAGGTACAAGACCTACTTAGGGCTACTTATAGCCTCAAACTGGGTTTGTCCGTAATATACTACTTTCCTTAAATAAAAGCATGTGTACAAAAGAAATGAATGGAAAAGAAAGAATGCAAATGTTTGTGTTGGTTGATTTATTTTTGTTTATGCAATTTATATGTACAAGTATTGGTATCCTTATTGAGTAATAGCATAGGAATGAATAGGATATGGAATTAAGCAAGTGTTAGGATCTTTTCAAATGAACTATACACTTTGTCAAATCTTACTCAAAACTATACCAAAAGAGAGGAGAAGGAAAACTATACTAAGCACATCCTTATATTTTACTCACATGCAAGCTTATAAGTAAGATATAAGTAACACACTTTCAATTTTGAAAATAATTTGGATTTAATAGTGATAATAGCCACTCATATTTTTATTTTAGCCAACACATGCAATTTGACATAAAAGAAACATTTTCATTTTAAATTTGATTTTTAAAAAGCATGAATGTATGAAACCATATGACACACATATTTAGCATATTGGTAAAGAACTAAAGTAATAAAAGAATGTAAACACATTCACCTTAATTAATTCTAAAGGCAATCTTATGAAATAAGAAAGCTTGAAGTAAATCAAAGTTTGTTTAATGTGATTTTATTTAATATTGACTTTGATTTAATTTTGAAAATGTGAAGTGAGTTTGCTGTTCCTAACCCATTCTCACATGGGTTTGATATTTTTGTTTAATTTTTAGGTGATTAGATTCATTTTATATTTTGATTAGGTTAAGGTATGAATTAAGCATGTTAATTACCCCTTACCTACACTACCTTAGCATAATTAATTAAATAATTATGAGCCAATGAGATAACATAAAACCTCACAAGGAATTTAGATTTGCAATGCACCTAGGAAGAAAGGGGCCTAATGCAATTTGGCTCATGATTATTGATTAATTAAGCTAAGGGGCTTAACTTAAGTAATTGCAAAACACCCCTCACACATATGAGTTGAATCTTGATTTTCTTAATTGTACTTAGGCTCTTGAACACATAAGCATCTACCCTAAGAGAATTAATTGAGTATTGAAAAGTTTTAGAATTTTAAGAAAATTAATTAGTTAATTAACCCTTTAATTAAGAGGGGATTAAGGGAGAAAAGGGGGTTTAAGGAATAGCTTAGGGGAAATGCCCCAAAATTATCCTCTAAACCTCCTATTCACTGAAACAAACCTTAATCAACTTCAAGAAAGGATTAAACCACTAATAAAACCCTTAATTAACCTTAATTACATTAAGGGAATAATTAGAATATGAATTAGCAATTTCCCTAATTAAGCCACCAATAAATCCCAAGAAAAGTAGGGGAGGCAGAAGTAATCCCCCAAACTATACTCTAGATGTTTGGAAATAATTAGTGGATTAATTAAAGGGTAATTAGCAAATTATCATTCCCAATAAAACCCAAAATCAGAGAAAGACACTGTTCAAAATCAATTTAAATTAATTTTATAAAATTCTTGATCAAATTATCTATCTATTTTTATTTCATAGTTTTTTCTAATTTTTCTATGTTGAGATATGAATTTTAGAAGTTTAGGTGATTAATTATAATTAAATAAATCCTTAATTAAATCCTTAATCCCATGGGTGCCACGCATTGGTGGGGCATCGCTTTACATGCTCACGATTCACTATTTAAAATGTGCACATAGCGTGGCGTGGCGCTCTGCTTTCTCCTAAGTCATCTAATCATGGATCGAACGGTTGAGATTAAAGCCGCGGATCAGATGGGATAAAAATAAATATATAGTGTGTTTTAATCTCGGTCATCCATCCAAAATGCATGGATGGACGACCAGAGATCCTTCCCTACAAATTCCTATGAGCAATGGAGACCATCCATGTTCTAGGCCTTGATCCGAGCTCGATTGACCTCAGATTGGGATGAAACTCAACCCACACCATCAACATGCATCCTAGATCACATCTAATGGTCAAGAGCCTATGCCATTAACATTTCTTTCACAAAGCTCCACACTGCATTGAGTTTAATGATGAAAAATGGCTAACATCGGAGGTGATCACCGGTGCTTGATTCCCTTGGAGAAGCTTCGTTTGGTTGAGACGAAGCTTTGCTAGAAGTTTGAGGGGTTGAGATTGAGTGGATCTTTCTATGGGTCACCTCCTCCTTAGCTTGAGCTCAGTTTTGGTCTAGGGCACTCCTCCTCTACCTCTAAAGCTTGGGAAAGAGTATGGGTGCACTTGACTTGGTCCTCTGATGAAGCCTGAAGAAGGAATTAAGTGGAGTTTGAGTGTGGAGAAAGTTGGCAATTCAATGGACCTCCCCTATTTTTACTTAAGAAAAATCGAGAAGATGCAAATTGAATCTCCCTCAAGGAAGCTTAGGATCACTTGCAAATGGCTCCTATGACTCCCTCTCACTCTATGGCTCATCAAGATTCAAATGAATTAGGGGGAGTATATCTCCTCCTTTGGCAGTCAGGTGATCGAGCATAAGCTTGCCATTTTGATCCAATTGCCTTAATTCAGTGGGTTGTTTGAGCTGTTAGGATTGTCCTTGAGTTCATTTTAGGCTAGGGAGTGGGAATATGAACTCCCCATATGCTCCATTTGGGTGTAAGGAAGATTCCCATGTGGTCATTTTCATGCACATGGTTGGTTTGGCCATTATGCCAAGTTGGGCTAGCCCAATTGCGTTGGGTGCACCACCCTCCCTAGTGTTCACTTGACCTATTAGGAGAGTATCAAGTAGTTATGAAGAGGATTTGACCAAATTCCAAGTAGAATTGGCCAAAATTTTCCCTATGACCTAGGGGTAAAATGATCATTTGGATGATTTTTGAATTTGCAAATGTTTAGTATGTTGAGAAAATAGGTTTGGCCAAGTTTCATTGGATTTGGAGTTCATTTGGTATGGTTTGGCTAATGTTGACCCATTTAGGTCAAAATGGGTTAAATTGAGTCAAACCAAAGGTTAGGTCAAGTTCATATGACCATTTAAAATGTTTTTGTTGCTTTGGTTTGATTCAATTTTGTTTAGGTTTGAATTTGGTTCATATGACTTCATTTTGGTCAAATGGGTCAAGTTGACCAATTTGATCCATTTGATCCATTTGAGCTAGGTCATGGGTAGGTTTAAGTTTGGTTAGTCGTATGAAATGGATTGGTATCTTTGTTTCAAATCAATTTTGGTTAAGTTTGAATTTGGCTCAATATGACCCTTTAGGTCAAGTTGGGTTCAAGGTTAATTGGGCTAGGTTAGGTCTAGTTGCCCAATTGAGGCTTTGGTCAAGTTCAACAAGTGATTTAGAATGAACTTGACCTATTTGTTTCAATCAATTTGGCTTAGGTCAAGTTTTGACACATTTTGACTTTTTAGGTCAAGTTGGGTCAAGTGGCTAATTGGGCTAGGTTAGGCTCAAATGTTGACTTGGTCAAGTTCAAACATTGATCATGAATGAACTTAGATAGTTAGTTTCAATCAATTTGGCCTATAGTGGATTTTGGCTATATTAGGTTTCATTTTGGCTAAGTGTTGACTTGGTAAATCCTTTGGTTTGACTTGGTTTGATCCAATTTGAGTGATTGATCATCTCATGATGATTGTTGATTATGATGAGAGGCTTAGGTGAGCTTGATTCAATCAAATTTGATTAGGATTAGAATTTGGCTCATAAGGGTACTTTAGGTCACTTTGGGTCAAGTGAGCCTAAGTGGGTCAAATGGCTGTGTCAAAGCTTGGTTCGAGTTTGATTGAACTTGTATATGGACTTTGATTGAAATATAAATCCATTTGTAAGTGGTTTGAAGTCAAATGGGTTTTGATTCATTTGACAATTTCAAATTCAAAGGGTGAACATGAAATGGATTTTGGCTTGATTTTTTTGAATTGCATTTTGGTTAAGTGATTGAAGTTTGTATTTTTATTTGGATTCATTATTGAAGGATTAATTGAATCATGAAGGAAAATCAAGAGTTTGGCTTGATTTGAAGTTGATTTGGCTAAGTTCAAGTATTTGACTTGAAAGGCTTAGGTTAGATTTTGAATGAGTTTGAGTTTGATTTTTGGAGTTGGTTTGATTGATTTGAATTTATATTTCACTTATATTTGTGAATATAAATGAGAATATAAATGGGTTATAAGAAAATTTCATGAATTTGGATCATGATCTAGGCTAAGTCCTTAAGAGGAAATTTAAAGGACTTGGGAAATATTTGGAATTTTTGAATAAATTTTTGAGTTTAGTTTTATTGATTTTAATTTATATTTCATTTATATATGTGAATATAAATGAGAATATAAATGTATTATGAGAAATTTCAAGGATTTGAAGTGATTTGAAGATGATTTTGGCTAAGTCCTTAAGAGGGAAATTAAGGACTTAAGATATATTTGGAATTTTGGAATTTCAATCATGGGTTTCAATCATGGATTTCAATCATGTGTTTCAATCATGTGGCATTGATTTGAGTTTGGAGAAATCAATTAGTCTAGAATTGATTTAGGTTTAATGTTGATTTGGAGTTTGACTTGAAGAAAGGAAGTAAGAGAAGCTAAGCTATAGGCAAATTTTTCTAACACCCAAGGCATGACCTACCTATGGCTAACTCTCCTAAGTCTCTGGGTTAGGTTGAGTGTCCACCTAATCACTAGATGTGTCTTAAGACTAAGGAACTCTTAAAGTCTAAGAGAAGTCATATGTCTAAGATGGAGGGTTGAGAGCTCATCCTAAAATGAGGTCAACAACTTCGCTTTGATGAACTTGATGAGGAGATTGCCTTTGATCTGTGTTTTGAGCTTGATCAGATAATTTGAGAATAAATTGAGATATCACCTTGCGGGCAATATATAAATTGATTTGAGGAGGCCCTAAATTAAGCATTTTTTCAGATTATCTTGATCTATCGTCAAGTAGAAAGATCTCTTGGATCTTAGTTGCTTATAATCACTAAGCTGGATCTAGTTTGAGATTGAACAACTATTATCATTGGACTGACGAGCAGGGGCTCTTTTACTATCACATTTTCTTACGACTTGTTAAGTGAGGAGAGCATTAGCAACTCAACCACATTTGGATTTGTTGAGTTTGACCTTTAGAACATACTCGAGTCTTCACGCTATAGTGGGTTGGTGGTTTTATCAGAACAGGGGCTCTTTCACTATGCCTTTGCGGCTTGTTGAATGAGGAGAGAAGAACTCACCACATTGTATTTTTGACCTTTAGAACCCATCCTGTCCTAGACTTTAGGATGTAGAGGTTGATGTCTCTCCAACTTAATTGAAGCTTCAAATGAGTTCTTTGACTTGATCTCTGACATTTGATGAATCTGGGAGAAAATTTTTCTTGACATTTATGGTTATCTTTTCATGCGTAGAAATAGATTATTTTTGTTCTTGTAAGAACCTACAACTTAACAATGATGATTATAGGTATATTTAGTGATTTTGACATAAAGCTCAATGTCAACCTGAATCAGAATATATTTGAGGATCTCGTCTTATAACATGATGTCAACTCAAATAAACTTAATATAAACTAAAAAATGTCCCCTGTCTTGCAAGGGGAATTCTAAAGCACATTTAGAAGAACTTTCAAGATGAAAATACAAAATACATCATATTTGGATTGATATGCTCTTAAGGGGTTTTAACATGTAACATTGCTTTCATCGGCATGAGTATATTTATTTAGGGATCTGGCATGAAGCATGATGACCTAAATAGATATACTAAAAAAATTCCCCTTTGAAATTCTATTGTACTTCAAGAATGTATTTTTCATGTATAATACTTTTTCAGGTATCGGCCATTAATTGGCGGGATTGGTCTTTCACCCTTTAGATCAATGAGTTGGTATACTCCTCCTTGGTATACTTTCTCAATGACAAAAGGACCCTCTTAATTAGGCTTAAATTTTCCACCAAATTTTCACTTAAGAATAATTGATCTTCTCAACATCAGAACCAATTCCACTTTGTGGAATATTCGAGGTCGCACCGTATGGTCAAAAGCCCTAGACATCTTTGCTCGATAAACCTCCAGATTTTGATGAGCTTCTAACTTCATCATGAGTTCCTCCATTCTCAGATGAGCATTTTTCTCTTCAGTTAGATTGTATTGGATGGCTATTCGAAGTGAAGAAACTCAACTTCAAGCAGAAGAACTGCTTTAGTTCCAAATACCAATGAATAAGGAGTGGCTTTAATCGGCATCTTGTAGGTGGTTTGATACACCCATAGTGCCTCTATTAGCTTAGTATGCCATTCTCTCTTATTTTTAGTAAAGATTTTCTTGAGCAGTTTGACCAATATCTTATTGAAGGCCTCTGTCAAACCATTTGCTCTTGGATTGTATATTGAAGAGTATCGTCAATCAATTTTGTGTCGATCGATGAATCTATAAATCTTTGCACTTTTGAAAGTTGTGCCATTATCAAAAATTATTTGATGTGGCACTCCAAATCTATAGACCACATTATGCATGATGAAGTTGATCACTTAGCAATAACTTCTTTAAATGGGGTAGCCTCGCTAGAGAAATAATACCGCTAGGATGAAGCGATGTCCAATGACCAAGGTGGATCAATTGGTCCAGTTACACATGTACCCCAACATTCGAATGGCCAAGATGTTATTGTTAGGTGTAGTGGATTTGGAGGTTGATGGATTATATTCCCATGTACTTGACATTCATAGCATGATTGATACATTCTCTCACCATAGATGGCCAATAATAGCCCATCCTTTTGATCTTTACGCCATCTTGGGACGACAATGTGGCACCAAGTCCTTCATGAACTTCCATCACTTTGGTAGTTTTAATTTAGGCATACATTTGTTCAAAGGATCTAGATAGAGTGTTGTTGAAAAAAAGCATAGCAACATTATCTTCTCAATTTGAGCTGCTAGTGATTTATTATTTGGTAACTCACCTTCTTTAAAGTAGTCGATGAAGGGTTGCCTCTAGTCATGTGACTCTACTACTATAAAGGCTTCACACTGCTTTTCTGAAACAACATCACTCTTAGCTCTTCTGGGTATAACTTCTTATTGATTTTGGGGATGGGGAACAACTGAGTCATCTGTTGGGTCAAATTTGATAACCCCTCTACTGTGGGGATTGATACTTTCAACTCTAGAACTCATCGAGTAAATATCGATCATGATATAATCACCATTCATACTTGCCATCTCCTTAGTTAATTTTTCTAAGAAAATAGATTTACTATTCTCGGATCGAGACTCGAGTTAGTGTGACATTTGGTATCTGCTTCATAAGCTCAAGAACTTGTTTGTGATAGA
The DNA here is from genome assembly GCA_021442155.1 of Cymbidium sinense. Taxonomy (NCBI): domain Eukaryota; kingdom Viridiplantae; phylum Streptophyta; class Magnoliopsida; order Asparagales; family Orchidaceae; genus Cymbidium; species Cymbidium sinense. Next base: position 50,334 of record JAKCPB010000914.1, read on the forward strand.
AGGCTAACTCAAGCTTGTTGATTCTATAGATGCCAAGAACTTGATTTATAATAAGCTGAGAATCACTGAAAATATACAAGTTTTGAATGCCCATGAAAATAGCTTCTTCAAGACCTACCACTAATGCTTCATACCGCCTTCATTATTAGTTCTCGGTCAACCTGTAGATGATCATCATTATCCCTCCTGGTGTTATAAAGATGATGTCGATTCCTTCTTGCCCTTGGGAAATTTAGAGGTTGGACTTGTTTGATGGATGAGTCTCCATCAAACTATATTTCCCAAATTTGGAATTTTTTTCTTTCATGAATGAGCATAATCTGCTCATCAGGAAAATCATCATTAAGGGAAGAGTCCACTGGGATGTGATGTCTAGTAAGAAAATCTACTAAGACTTGTCCCTTTACTACATTTTGCAAAATGTATGTGATATCAAATTATAAAAGTAGTATTGCCCATCTTACCAAGTGACTTGTCAACGCTGGTCTTGTCATCAAGTACTTCAGTGGATTGATCCTTGAGATGAGGGTAATGTTGTGATATAACATATATAGATGAGCTTTTAGCAAAGATCAATGCCAAACAATGCTTCTCTATCGAGAGTATCTCTATTAATCTTCCTGATATAATAAAGAGCATTCTCTTTGATTTCTTCATTGTGTTATGCCAATAATGCTCCAAGGGACTCTTCTAATGTAGCTTTGTATAGACTGAGAGGCTTCCCAAGAGTAGGCACTATAAGGATTGGTGGATTTAATAGGTAGCTTTTGCTATTGAAGGCTTCTTGACACTCCTTGTCCACTTGAATGGAACATCCTTCTTTTGAAATGGGTTGATATCGATAGGTTTGATATAAATTGATGGATGAATGCGAGCTACTCTTGTAAAGAATGAGGCTGATGCAAACTCTTTGGTGGAGGCATCTCCACAATAGCCTTGATTTTTACAGGATCAATTTCAATTCCTCTATGATGTACAATGTACCCCAGAAATTTCTAGAAGATACCCAATGCACATTTTAGAGGATTCATCTTGAGATCATATTTTGATTCTCTCAATACAATTCTCAAGTCTTGAAGTGGTTTTCATGGTTTAAGCTCTTCTCCACCAAATCATCAACATAACATTGTACCTTCTGGTGGATCAACTCATCAAAAATACATCTCATGGCTCTTTAGTCTGTAGCTCTAGTATTTTTTAAACCAAAGGGCATTACTGTGTAGCAATAGATGCCAATATGTGTTCTGAATGATGTATGTCTTTCATCTTTAGGTGTCATTTTGATTTGGTTGTATCCCGACAATCCATCCATGAATGAGAACATGTCATAGTTGGATGTGTTGTCCACTAGTAGTTCTGATATTGGAAGTGAAAAGTCATCTTTTGGGCACGCCTTATTTAGGTCTGAGAAGTCAATGCAGAGAAGTTGGCCATTCTTTTTCCAAACTGGGACAATATTGGCTATCCAATCTACATACTTCTCCTCTCAAAAGAAGCCTACTTTGATCAACTTCATAGTTTTTGCAATTATGTGTTCTTCGATCTCCAATCTCATTCACCTAGGAGCTTGCTTAATAGGCATCGCATCTAGTTTAATAGCATGTTTATGAACTGCTACATCAGGGGATAAGCCTAGTATTTCAAAATATGTCCAGACAAAGCAATCCCTAAATTCACAAAGTAGCACTTTCAACTCTTCAACTTTATCATCAAGTAAAAGAGCACTGATGAAAGTTGGATGGGCATCATCCTCGGCTCTTAGGTTAATTTCTTTGAGTTCATCTATAGTAGCTATTTGTCCACCATCTTCAAGTTCTTCAGGCACATGCACAGCTTCTACTTCTTCATTATTTGTGAGAAGAATTTCATGGAGATCATCTTCTTCATCACTATTAGTTTCGACCTCAGCTTCTATTATATTATAATAAGCTCTATTTTGATAAGATTTGTGGATGAACCTCGGACCTTTAGTGATAAACTTATCACTTCTTCATGATGCTTGAGGACATCTTTGGCTCCACATCTTATTAAAGATTTGAGTTTTATATTTAGTAGTTCCAATATGAATTACCAACTTATGCATCATTCATCGTAATTTCTTTGGATAATATATTGGTATTCTTATAGGCACTATCTCATCAGAATTTTTTTGTTGAGTAGGCTGACCAAAATTGTGATGTTGGGACTCTTCAAATTTATAAAATAGAGTTCTTGTTCTGCCATTCTCATTCAATGGTGGCACATAGAATGTTATCAACTCTTCAATGTTATGAACCTCCAGTGGAGTAATTTCATTGAAGTATTGCTGAGGAATGGGTATAATTTTGAAGGAGTCTTATGATTCTTCCAAGTGAGCTATCCTTCTTGATGTGACCCTCTGAACTCTACTTTCATAAATAGATTCAAAGTCATAGTCTGAATTAGAATAACTTATTTCATAATTTGCCTTTCTTGAAAGTTTAAAAGTTCTCTTGGGTTTAACAGGAATATCTTCTTCTTCTTCTTCTTGTGTGTCACTTCCCAAATGAGGAACTGATCTTCTTGACTTAGGTGTAAAGTCAAGTGCTTTAGGGAGAGTCAGCATTTCCTTCTTTCTTCCTCTTTTCTTCTACCCTTTTACTTTGTGAAATTTATTTTTAGTTCCTGAAGTGGATGCTACCGCTTCAAGAGGCTCTGTTGGCTTAGGCTCTTTGAGGATGAAGTACTTTGCATCTTCATAAATCTTTGCTTCATTAATGGAGAATGGTTGTAGGTTACCAAAAATTCTGAATTCTTCTCCATCTTTTAGATACTTCATACATTGATGCATAGTTGATGGGACCATGCCATACTCATGCAGCTACAGACCAAAAGAGCTCTAAATGATGTGTTAGTATCGATTACATGAAATTTGGCTTATGTATATAAATCTCAAAACTTGAGCAGGAGAATAAAAGAACCCAGAGTTTTCTATCCTTTTTCATTTAAACCATGAACCGTCAACTTAACTCTCTCAAGATGTTGGATATCAAGTGATAATCCTCTTAATACTTTTAGACTCATAAGATTGATAGAAGAACCTGGATCAATCAATATTCGGCTGATCGAGATGCCATCACTCTCTATAGTAACATATAGAGGATGGTTGTGATCTACCATTCCCAACATAAGATCTTCTTCAAAAAATGCGATTACTGGGAGATCTTGAGTTTGCAATGCTTCAATCATGCATTTTTCAGCAAAGTAAGTTTCATAACTTTTTTGATCTTTGAGAGCTTGTATCAAAGTTTCTCAAAGGTCTTTTGACATTAAGAGAGCCTCATACCCACTCAGTTGTGCATAGATCTTTCTCAGATGTGATAGAATATTATAATCTATCTTCTCGCTTGATTTAGACTTTATTCTAGGATTTCTAGGAATGATATCTTGGTTGACTTCAATTTTTTCCTTATTCTTTATTTGTATTTCCCTTCTTTGATGAAGGTGGTAAGACTTTACCAGTTCTTAACTGAACTTGAATGATATTATCTTGCTCAGATTCTTCTAAAGAGGTGGTTTCTTCAAATTTCCTTCTTATTCTGGAGGATTGGCCAAAAGGGCTAGACTCATTTTTTAACTTCATACATTTCATGCATGATGATATCGATGAGTCTGACTCTTCTCCATCGGAAAACTTAGATCTTCATCTGAACTATTATCATCTTGTTGAGTCATTAAACAAAATTCAGATGTTAACTCCTCAGGCTCTTCTTGCTTTCCTGACAAGAATTGTGATGGGTTGGTCGAGTCTATCTAACTACCATTGTCATTTCAGAGTAACTAATGTTGAAGAACATCTGATATCACATAAATGATTTGACATGTCTCTACTGGACAAGATTCACCATTATCTTCTTCATCTGATTCATTAATGCAAAGTTTAGGCATAAAGTCTGCAAGCCTAAATGGTTGTCTTGCTGGCTGGTAATACTCTTCTAAATTATTAATGATCTTTTGAGTTATAGTTCTCTTCTTGATCTTCTTTTTCTTAGCTAGCTTCTCTGATTTATGAGGCCTGTATTTAGTAGATTGCTCCTCATGCTGTGATAAAGTAGCCTTATCGGGATTCCACTGAGAAGCCCAAATACTTGGTTTAGGCATCTCTCTTAAGTCCAATATTAGTTCAAGTGGTGAATTCTACTTAACACTAGGGGCCTTTTCAGCTTTAGATTTTCACGCGGTCTTTTGGAGACAACTATTTCCCATTCTTCAACTAATTTCTTCTTCTTTTTATCTTTGATGGATGATACAGGAAATCATCCTTGTAGACTCCCTTTTAGGGTTGACTAGAACACTATCGAATAGTGTAAATTCACCTCATCGATACTTCCTTTCTAGCTAATCCTTGAAGACATAACAATCTTCAATAGGATGGCTGATCATCTGATGATAGGGACAGTAATTTGGATTACTGACTTGATCAGCTTCTTCAGGCCTTTTAATTTCTGGTAATTTTAGGCTAGCTTTGACTGCTTGTCAAAGTAATTTAGCCACACTATCTCATCTAAAGGAATAATCTTTGTTCATCTTTTCCTTAAGAGATGGCCGCATTCGCTCATCATCTCTTGTTGTTTATTTTGGATGCTCCCCACCACTTGGAAAAGTCTAAGGTTTATCATTGCCTCCTAATACCAATTTTGGCTATGGATTAGAATAGACATGCTTCTTTCCCTTATCATCATTGTATATCGGATATTTTCCTTTATCCATATTATATATCACCCACTTTTCACCATTTGAGCAGTAGGAAGCGGCATGAATTTCATTTCTTCTCGAGTTTAAAGGTTTGTTTCTCTTTTCTTTATCTACATAGACTTCAGACTTAGGGCGATTCAGCCAATTTTAGCTACCCTATCGAGCAAGTCCTGGAATATTGTAATCGATGTCATACATAGAAATTGTGTCATTTTATCATCCATATTTCCCATTAGCAATTGGATCGCATGTTCTTCTTCCAATTTTTGCTCGCATTTCATACTCAGGTTACGTCAATGACTCATGAATTTTGTCACTGACTCATATTTTCTCCGTTTTAGCAAGGCAAGGTCAGCAATTGTCATTTTCTCAGTTGCACTGGCGAACCTCTTCAAAAATATCATCTCTAACTAAGCAAAGATTTTAACTGAATCATTCAGCAATTCTGCGTACCATTCGAAAGTGGCTAAGGTCAGGCTGCTAACAAACTAACAAAAAAGTAGAGCATCGTTCCCTCCTGTGTTACCACAAGTAGCCTTATATTGGGCTAGATGTTGCTTTGGATTACCAAGCCCACTTAAAGTATTAAATTTTGACATTGAGTAACCTTTCAGGTACATCACTTGGTCATATTTAGTTGGGTAAGGGTGACCCTTACTCACCAGCTTTTCAATCTGCTCTAAGGCTATGACTGCCTTTATCATTTTATTGATTATTATTTCTAGCTGAGCAGCTGTTATCGCTCCAGGTGTGCTAGCCAGATTTTGAATTATTGGCTGAAGAGGTAGTTGGTTAACTTCATTCCTAGCTTCATGTGTAGCATGCACTATAGGAGCTTAAGGTACCAAAGTGACTTGTGGTATAGAAGTTGTATTATTAGCTACCTGTTGATTAGTAGACAAAATAGGTGTTGCACTTGATATGATATTTTTCTACAATATCTCCATCATGATATTCATTTATGCAATCTCCTTATCTTTGACCTCCATTTGACGCTACATTTCTCTTTTCTCTTTAGTTACCGCCATGGAATCAACAAGTATAGGTTCTTCTTCTTCCTCTATTCATTATTGTTGTTTTGCTCCTTACTCATCCTTAAGGGAAGAACTTGATTGTCCTTCTCCTTGTGCATTTGTAGGGGCGGCTATTGATAGGGATGAACGACAACACTGATTATAATAGTGTGTACCAAGCTAATCATTTCCTAGTTCAACCATATAAACAACTTCAATGACCATGATCTCTTTTCCATTCTAGTCTTTTTCTTCTTCTTCCTCTTCTTTGAAGATCCATCTTCTATTTTTTGAAGACTCTTATTCACAAATGTTGAATTCAGGTTCAGGTTCCTTGGATTCATGTTGTTGCTGATGCTGCAGAGCGTAAAGTTCATCTATATCTCTGACAATATAAATGACTTCTACTTCCATAGTGTCCTCTTCATCACCTTCTTTTTGCACTTGAATTTTTGATCAGTGTTTCCAGTGGATCTTTACTTCAATGTGTGGAACAAACACTTCTTCTATTAAAGGACTGTGATCGAAGTCAACTTTCTCTTGTGTGTGTGAATCTGATCTATGATGGGATCTCCTAGAGGAATCTCCAGGTGTCGACCATCATGACTCTCATCAATGATATCCCTTCTTTTGGGTATCCAGTTCTGATGAGTTATTTTTTAGGCAAATTTTTGAGTATATGTGTTAGATGTCACGCCTCTTCCATTTTTCAAAATTTCATCACGGTGCCTTGGCCTCCATATCCTCTTATCCTTTTGTCAGGATCTTTCAGCAGCAGATTCTTGGACATGCAGTCCAAGTGTCACACTTCGACGCTCATCACGTGAAGCATACTTGTCTCGATAACTAATTCCATAAGCGATGGCAACCTCCTTGGTGGATCTTTAGTATTCTCAATCACAACATGCTTATGAAATCTTCTTCTCATTAAAGCCTATATCCTTGGCTAATTTAAGAACTTTGTGTATTCTAGCAGACAATGTTTCAAGCGGCCTCCTCTATGGTGGTGGGGCTTGATGTTGTTGGTTCTATAAGAATTACTTTACTTCACCAGTAGAGCTATTCCTTTTTACCCACTTTAGGTTGTCAAAGTTATTATGGGTATGAATACTCGCTTCTGGTCGTAGTATTGCTTGTTCACTAGGTCATTTCAAGGGAATCTGTTGAGCTCTCAGTTCAGCATTTCTTCTTGTTCTCTACCTTCTGGTTAATTTACTTCCTGATGAGGAAGCTTCATGATCATGCTTTCCCGGTACAAAAGGTTCAATCGGTGGAGCAGTTGTACCATAACGCATTAAAAATACAGTTTGCTCACTGACAGTTCTCTTCATCATGAGGGCTTCAGATTGGCCTAGCCTTTTAAAAATTGAAGTTCTCTATCGGGGGAACTCCTTATTAGTGGTTGGCTGACGATTGCGAACATAGTAGGTAGATGAACTAGAGGCCTTCCAGCATGGCCTCAGATGAATGTACCATGGGTGGCTACTTCAGGAGTTGCAGCTACGATAGCCACGAAACTCAAGTTACCAAATTGAATTATAGCTCCAACATCTCCTATGTTGATGATGGCATTGGCTGATGTTGTACCACTAGGCGAGCTGAAAAGGAGTGCTTTGTAGATCCACCACAAAAGTGAAAGATGGGGATTAGTAATTATTATTATTATTTCACCCATACTTTCAAGATGCGAGAACTACAATAAATAATAGTGTAATAAGATATACTCTATAGAATGATTCATTCTATATATAGAGCCTCATATTGAATTTATTACACACATAAATCACCCTTTTTATTTTGAATTTTCAAAAATTTCTTTGCTACTATAGCATATATAACTAGCCAAAGATGGAAAGAGAATCCTCTCCCAGTGAGTCATCTATGGGCTCCAAAATTCCACCCCTCTCAATAAATTGATGCAGAGAGTGGTTTAAGTGTCAGTGTACTTTTTTGAAGGCATATGAAATAGTAGATAAGACACTACCCAGAGATTTCATCCTTATTTGGTGAGAACTTTAGATCTTATTCCAGGTTTCCTATAGGCGCAATACCCTATAGTTAAATACCTCTCCCAATAAGTGAGAGAGAACTTTCGATTAAAGCTAGTCATTAGGTCACTTAATGTAAATTAATGATGCGACATGTGATTTTAAGATTTATATTTATGAAATTCATTATTTTAGCTTAAATCAGATGGTTGGGGGAATGCCGACGTGCCCGATCTAGATCTCATGGTTTCATCATCCGGTAGTGGTCCCTACTATTAGGTCGAGGAGGTTGTAGACCAGCGACCAAGGATCCTTATCAATAACACATGGGTTGCATCATCCAAGAAATCCTTATAGACCTAGGGTGGTGTCTAAGGAGATAGGCTTAAGTCTATATTAGCTGATAGAGGGTTGTTTGACCTATCAAGTATACCCTATGATTCATAACTCAAAGGGCAGAGCTATTGGGGAACATACGGGCTATGGTCATGATCATAATATAATGGAGCCTGACTGGCCAAACCACTCGATCAGATGACTCTGGTCATAACTGCTTCATCAGTGGAGCCTACTAGCCAAGCCACTCAGTCAGAGGACAAGGGCCACATCCTTACTGACATGAGATTGGTTGAGAGTGAACATAATAGAACACTTGATTTGACATTGGCTCCCTTGTGAGATAGAATTTTCTTAATTTGTCACCTTTGACAAACAATTTAGGAAGGTGGATAGATTGAGTTTTTATTTTATGATTTTAATTATAGAGTTTCATTTAAGCAATTTTTTCAAAATTGATAATTAATTTGATTAATTTGAATATGTTTAATAGCTTTAGATCCTATTAACTCCATTCTGTATAGAGGATTAGATCTACTATCACCTGATAGAATTAGTTTCTCAGATATTTTATTGATCTAAAATTTTTTATAATAGATTTTTAAGTTTTGTTAACGGACCTAGTCTAAGACTAAAGCGGAAGCAACCCACAACATCCTTGAATTTAAGCATTTGGCATCTTGTGGGACCCATGCGGGTGTATTTAATAATTCAGATAATTTTATGTTTGAATTATGAGATTAATTTTGTATTTATTTGATCTCAACTTAGCCTGCACAGCCTTTTTAGACATTAAAATTTACACTTTAAATCTCTATGTTTGAGCACATGCAGGTTTTTATAGCCTAACTAATTTCACCTAATTAGTGATTACGCTGATTTTGAAAATCATAATTTAGAAATAAAATTCCTCAAGTTTTTGTATTGAAGGAAAGCTCCTTCATTCATCCAGCATTTAGTCTAGTGTCATCTTCTGTCTGCTTGTACAAAGAATTGCAGATCCGGTGGCATTACGAATTTTGAAGCTATAGATTCAAAAGATAGTTTAATTTATTATTTTAAAAGAAGATCTACCCTAGAATTACTTACGTGAATCAATAGAGTATAATATTTAAGTTGATTTCTCCTCTTTTGAATGTCCCTCATTTGACTTGTTTCTTATTTTCATAGATAAAATTATGGGTTTTGTATTTTTTTATGAAACATCCCTAGATATTTCAAAGTAGATTAACCTATACAATAAATATTGATATATTTTCTCTTTCAATTCAACTTTCAAATCCATAGGATCCCTCCATGCAAATGCTTGCTTTTAATTAGGTATTAAAGCTAAAACTTTGAATATCAAAATTTTAAGTGCTTGCATTGAAGTTAATTATGCTACGATGCACATAGGAGACTTATTCAAACTCTCCTACATTCATTTTCCCCTCTCTTTTTTTGAAAATGGTTCCTTCATTACCCCCTCTAATTTCTATAAATAAGACCAAGAGGGGTTTTATATTCCACTCCATTTATTTGAAGAGTTGGAGTATTTGAAAGATAATGGTTAAAAATTTTAGTGGGCTTTCAACTCTGCTTAGATAAATTCTTGTTACCACAAGTAGCCTTAAATTGGGCTAGATGTTGCTTTAGATTACCAAGCCCGCTGAAAGTATTAAATTTTGGCATTGAGTAACCTTTCGGGTATGGCACTTGGTCATATTCAGCTGGGTAAGGGCGACCTTACTCACCAGCTTTTCAGCCTACTCTGAGTCTATGACTGCCTTTATCTTTTCATTGATTATTGTTTCTAGGCGGTTTTTTTAAGTTCAGTGCTTTTGAATTTTATTCGGTGAGAGGAAGTGGGTTAACTTCATCACTTCATGCATATATTGCGGCGACTTGAGGTACCACGATTGGTGGTGGTATAGAAATTGTATTATTAGTTTGTTGATTAGCAGACAAAATAAGTGCTGCACTTGATGTGATATTCTTCTACAATATCTCCATCATGATGTTTATTTGTACCATCATATCATTCATTTTGGTACCAAGTTGTCCAATATCCTTTTCTTTGACCTCCATTTGACACTGCATTTCTCTTTGCTGTTTAGCTAGCGCCATGGAATCAATCAGTAGAGGCACTTCTTCTTCTTCTATTTTTTATTGCTATTCTACTCTTTGCTCATTTTTAGGGGAGGAACTTGACTATCCTTCTCCTTGTGCATTTGTAGAGACAGCTGTTGTTGGCGCTGTACGACGACACTGATTATAAAAGTGTGTACCAGGCTGATCATTTCCTGGTTCAACCATATAGACAGCTTCGACACCCATGATATCTTTCTCATTTTGGTCTTCTTCTTCATCTTCAGTAAAGATCGAAGATCCATCCTTTATTTGCTTCTGTGAAGACTCTTCTTCATAAATGTCAAAATCAAATTTGGGTTCCCTGAGTTCGTGTTGGTCAAGTGAGAGTTCATCTATATCTCTGACCATATGGAAAACTTCTACTTCCATAGAATCCTCTTCATTATTTTCATCCTACATACATGAATTTTCGATTGACATTTTCAATGGATCTCTAGTTCAATGTGCGGAACAAGTACTTCTTCTATTAAAGGACTGCGATCAAAGTCAACCTTCTTTTGTGGGGGTGAACTTGATCGATGATGGGATCCCCTAGAAGATTCTCCAGGGTGTCGACCATCATATCTTTCATCTGTGATATCCTTTCTTTTGGGTATCCACTTCTGATGAGTTGATTTTGAGGTGGATTTCTGAGTATATGTATCAGATGTCACACCTCTTATATTACTCAAAGTTTCATTACGGGGTCCTTGGTCTCCATATTTGCTTATCCTTTTTTCAAGACCTTTCGATAGCAGATTCTTGGACATGAGGTCCAAGTGTCACACCCTGATGCTCACCATGCGAAGCGTACTAGGCTCGATGGCTAATTACCAGAAGAGATGGCAAGTTTCTTGGTGGACCTTCAGTATTTTTCATCACCACAGGCCTCTGAAATCTTCTTTTCATTAGGCCTCTATCCTTGGCTACTTTTAGAACTTTATGTATCCTAGTAGATAGTGTTTTAGGCTATCTCCTCTATGGTGATGGAGCTTGACGTGGTTGGTTCTTTGAGAAGGACTACTTTATTTCACCAGTAGAGCTATTCCTCTTTACCCACTTTAGATTGTCAAAGTTATTATGGGTAGGAATACTCTCTTCCGGCGGCAGTGTTGCTTGTTCGCTAGGTCATTAAAAGGGGATCTGCTGAGCCCTCAACTCAGTGTTTCCCCTTCTTCTCTGTCTTCTAGTTAATTTGCTTCCTAATGAGGAAGCTTCATGATCATACCTTTTGGGTACAAAAGGTTCAGTCGGCGCAGTAGCTGTACCATGAGAAATTAAAGACATAGTTTGCTCCTTGACAGCGGTTGGCTGTTGAACTGGTTGGCGTATCTGGCGAGTAGGAGTTTCAGTAACTTGAGGCCTTCTAGCATGGCCTCGGATGAATGTACCACAGTGGTACTTCAGGAGTTGCAGCTATGATAGTCAAGAAATTTAAGCTACAAAATTGAATGGTAGCCCCGACATCACCTGTGTTAATGGCGTGTTTGGCTAGAAGATGTTAGCAGACCTATGAATGGTGAAAGGAGTGCTTTGTAGATCCATTTTTTTTGCAAAAGTGAAAGATGGGGATTAGTAATTAGCAATTATTATTTCACCCCATACTTTCAAGATGCAGAGGCACTACAGAACAAGATAATGGTGTAATAAAGATATACTCTACAAAATGATTCATTCTACATAGAGCCTCATATTGAATTTATTACACACTTAAATCACCATTTTTATTTTGAATTTTCAAAAATTTTATTGTTACTATAGCACATATATGACTAGCCAAAGATGGAAAGAGAATCTTGTCCCCAGCGGAGTCGCCAGAAATCTATGGGCTCCAAAAATTCACCTCTCGATAATATTTAAGAATTGAAGAGAGTGTGATTGAATATCGGTGTAATTTTTAAAAGATAGATGAAATAGTAGATAAGACACTACCCAGAGATTTTGCCCTTATTTTGTCAGGACTTTTGATCTGGTTCTAGGGTTCCTATAGGCACAAGCCCCTTTAGTTAATTACCCCTCCCAATACATGAGAGAGAACTTTGATTAAAAGTCATTAGATCGCTTGCGTGGCGTAGTAGCAACACATGGAGTTTAATTTAGATTATGAAATTCATCATTTCAATTTAAACTAGATGGTTGGGGGAGTGATGATGTGCCCGATCTAGATCCTATGATTTTATCATATTAGTGTCAGTCCACTTAGTTAGAGGAGATCGACCCAATAGAAAGATCCTCATCAACAACACATGGGTTACGTCGTCCAAGAAATTCTTATAGACCTGGGGTGGTGTTTGTCTAAGGAGAGTCTTAAGTCTACCTTAGCTGATAGAAGGTTGTTTGCCCTATCAAGTATACCCTATGATTCACAACTCAAAGGCCAGAGCCATTAGGGAGCATACGGGCTACGGTCGTGATCATAATATAATGGAGCCTGACTGGCCAAACCACCCGATCAGAGGACTCTGGTCATAACTGCTTCATCTGTGGAGCCTATTGGCCAAGCCACGCATGTTGACCTCATTTATGGATGAGGTTAATTTGGCACTTAAGAGATCCTAATCACAAATATGATTCTCTAATTCGGCTCACGACTATGCTTAGTGACTGAGAACTCACCTTAGATCTCAACTTATTTGTCTTAGAGGATCAATTCAAAACATCCAAATTTAAAATCAACTAATCAAATCAACAATAATAATCATCAATCCAAGATAATCAACAGTCAAACCTATAGTCAACTCTAGTCAACATAGAGTTGACTTAAGTGGGCCCACTTGGTCAAAAAGTCAACCCACAAAAATTTGACTAAATAAAATCACCAAAAATATTCTAAAAATTAAATAAATATTTTTAATCATAATAACAAAGAAATTTGAGTTCATTAAGGCCTAGATTAAGTAAATTAAATTCCTTAAAGCAAAATGACTTAAATAAGCCACATTGAACTCAAATTTAAGAAAAATCAAAATAACTTCAAATCAATTGTCCTAAATCATATGGGAATGATAATAGGACATAACCTAATTCCCTGTTGGGTGTGGTTAGGTCAAATGGGTCATTTAACCCACAAGAAAGTAGGTTTGACTCATCTTAACCCAATTTGGGTTAAGTAAGTTAAACAAAACATTTGAACATGAAAATTCAAAATTACCTTAACCAATGTATGTGAAAAGAAGATTAATCATCTTAAGCATCATTAATGAGCTAATTAACCTCCTTAATTAATAAAATTAAATAACAAAATGACAAAAAAAAAAGAAATAGAAAAATGGAAAAAGAGAAGGAAAAAATTCCATTTTTCCTTCTCTTTATCCCCACCTCTTTAGCCTAGACACATGTAAGGCAGGGGTGGGGGAGGGAGGATCTTAGCTACACTCCAAGCATCTATCCTCATCCAAAAACTTATCAAGAAAAAAAATAGAGAGAGCATAAAAGTTTCGGCCATGCATGGAAAAGGGATATACACACTTCCTCAAGGAAAACTAAGCGCACACACACCTGCACACCTCCAAACTGAAACCAAATGAAAGCTTCCCCTCCCTCCAAGTGCTCTCAACCATTGGGACCATCAAAATCAAAAATCCAAGCTCAAGCTTGGTCTAGAGATCAAACCACAAGGAACTAGCTCAATTTTTCTGGGGCAATGCTTTCCCTTGAAGAAACAAAGCTAGTGGAATTGATTTCAACATCAATCCATAAATCAAGGTGCATGCATTAATGATCCCTCTTTTATTTAAAGTTTTGATCTTTGGTCATTTCCTACAAAGCTTGTTCTCTAGTGAGATCAAGCTTTATGGATTGAAAGGATCTTTCAGATCATGTAGCATTTTAAATCATCCGATTTGGTTGACTATATCAAAAGATATTAACCAAAACCATGGGATCCCGACTTGGCGAGTTTGGGGAGACAAAATCTAGATCATCCATTTCTTTTAAAAAGAAGCAGACAGTCTACATCTAGGCTATTATTTTGATTAAAATCCATTTTAAGAATCGCGAGAACAATCTAGACCATCAATCCCGATGGATGACTAGATCGTCCAGATCAACCAACTACGATGCGCCGATCTGAATGCAGGATCCGAGCTGTCGATCTCGATTGGATGTCCAAGACTAATCCCACTCATTTTAGTAAAAGTGCGTGGGACCCATTACTTAAAAATCGTTAAAAATCGTTATACAATAGTTTAATTAATTAAAATAAATTCAAAATATTTCTAAAAAATCATATAAAATCAAAGAAATATTAGAAAAATTAAAATAAAAGTTCTATGGATTCGTATTGATCAGAGAAATCCAAAGAAATTAAAATCTCCAATTTTAATTAGGTAATAAATCCTTAATTTGGGTTTAATTGAAAAACATTAAACCTTAATTACTCTCAAATTAATAATCCAATTTAATTAAAACTTTGGGGAAATGAAATTAAGCTTAAATTATACCTTAGATAAATTTTTTGGGATTTTCTCTAATTCAAATGAAATTATAATTTTATGTGTATTAACCTTTAAATTAATTAAATTAATTACCCTTTAATAAAATAATTAGAAAACTTTAATCTAATAATCTTAAATCAATATAATGAACATTAGAATATTAAGTAAACATAATTAAACCAATATGAACCTAATATATCACTAATTAACTTAGTTTAATAATTAAAAGAATTAAATAATTCAATTAAATGACCTGATATTAATTAAATTATAATAAATCAACCAATTAACCAAAAATTATGAATAAACCCTCATTGGAAAGGTATTTTACTGAATAATAAGTGAAAAATAAAATTGTTTAATGACTCTTAATAAATTAGTCTTAATTTAGGTTTTAATGAAATAATTAAAACCTTAATTAGACCCTAATTGCATCTTTAATCAAGTTGAAACTTTAGAAACCTAAAATTAGCATGTAACCCCACTTTCCGTAATTATATCAAACACAATTGGTCTATAAATTTGGAATTATTGATTTTCCAAATCTCTAGGTCAATATGAACTAAATAATAATTAAGAAGAATCATTAATTCATTTAATCAACAAATAAATTGAACTAATCTGAAATATACATAAAAAATACTTAAGTTAATTCATCAAAACTTCCTAAGTCAAAGAATTTAATCAAATATCAAAATTATAAGAAAATCAATACTTAATGAAATTCAAACATAATTAAACAACTTAAGTTAAGTTTAATGAAACCACTCATCCTTAATGAATTTAAATAATGAATTTAAAACCTAGGTTAATTAAATCAGATTAAGAATAATCTATGAACAAACCTAAGGTATTAATTCATATTAATGGACTTAAAACTTAAGCTTACAAATTCCTAATTTAATAACTTAAGTTAAATTGAATAAAATCAAACTCTTTAAATTAACATAAGCCAAATCAAATGAAATCCATATAACTTAATTCAAAATGAAATAAAACCAAACAATTAAATCAAATAAAGCAATTCAAATAAATGAAATAACATAAATCAAATCAAAACATAAATAAAATCAAAAGGATTAATTAAAATACTTAAGGATTTTAGTTAGCCTTTTGGAAACTTCATTAGGATTTAGGATGTTGAATGGAAAGAGCTCCATCCAAAAATGGAATCATTCCATACTTCATTCTTGAAAACCTATATAACTTTAACCATAAAATGAACATAAAATGGAAATTAAATCACTAAACCATTTGAATTGAAACCACCCAATGGTAAAAATTAAACCAATTCAAACTTCAAACTTGAACTTAAAGGCCTAGCAAAGACTTACCACACAAACCCCACTTCTACACACACTAGATTACTTAGGTCACAGACCTTAGATCTAGGTTAGATCTTTCTGTGATTTTCTTTTAATCTCTTGTGATATGTTATGTTGTGCTTTACATGTCTATGTGGTGTATTACTTTAGACTGGATGCCTAGGTTTGTTTGTCCATTAGAGTGGATGTTAGGGCGTTCTTTCTAGATTTGACACTATTTTCTGTAGGGAATTATGTTAAAGGGATCATTGTAATAAATAAATCATAAAATTATTATTTTCTTGCAGGTGCTAAAAATCCCTTAACATAGTCCATAGGACAGGTGGGCTTGGCAAGCAACTAATGCTAAGCCCATATGTTTGTGAAATATAAACAGCTTTATGTATTGTGTGTATTTCCTAACATCTATTTTGCTGGGCTTAGGATTTCAGTTGAATTTTAAATGTAAAATTGAGCTTAGAATTAGGTTAGGATCTATGGGGTCTAGGATTATCAAGAGCTAACCTAACCAGGAGATGGTGCGGTGGTCCCCTGTGGAGCCTGATGGATGTCCTTGAAGAAGGAGACTTTCCTGGAAAGAAGACCCATAGATTTGAACTTATAGTTCTAGCCGGGTTGTATAAGGGCAGAACTCGGCTGCCCATTTTTCTTTCTTCTGAGGTGTACATCAGTGTTCGGTTGCATTGGCCTTTTTCTTATATAATTTAATTTGGCTTGATTTATTTTGGATGCACAATAGAAATAGCATGCTTTTCTTAGGTTTGTTTATGTGCTATGTTTGTGCTGTGATGTATGCCTGGACGTAGGCTCATATGATAAACTAAATTTTCTACCCAACTAAATCAACTGAAATATAAAATAAATACAACTCATAATATTCATATAAAAGCTAGGCCATTTAAGCAGGATAAAATATGTAGCAACCCCTTAGCTGGATGTTTTAATATCATGCATAATCATATTATTTCACTTTTGATTAATGATGGACTTCCATCCATACCAGAGAACCTAGGTTTGACCTTTGAGAGCCTTTGGTGGAAGTACACATTCTTTTATTATGATTCAGCCCATAATCTTTTTTCTAATTACATGCATTAGGCATAAATTGCATTCCTATGACCTAAATGAATCTTGAGTCAAAATTTATTAAAAATTGAAAAATGTGCATTAGCTAGGTGCATCTTCATACCTTACATGATCTTAGGGATTAGGGAGTAACTCTAAGTTCATAAATTTCTTTCCTAAAATTGCAAGAGCCTAGCCATCTTGCATTCATATGACTTAGCCTCATGATTTTAAAATGCGCTTAGGTGGTGTTAGCTGGCAGCCTTCTCTAGGCAAGTTGTAAGTCCAGAAGAGTCAGGGATAGGTTAGTTCCCTCAAGTAAGGAGAATGGCCAATGATTCTCAAGAATAGAACTAGGTCGAGCATCTGACATGTGTCAGAAGCACCTTTAGACTCTGTTCTAAAGCATCCTTTTAAGAATAAGTCTTCAACCCTAGGCATTTCTGCAGTCTTGTGCTACTAAAATTTAAGTCTTAGATTTCCAAAAAAAAGGACAACTTGAAATCTAAAATTAAATTCCAAATTTGTTGCCCAATCATAGGATAGTTGAAATGGCTACTAGGCATCCCAGTATCAATAGGCATTTCCCACTCTTTTTCATTTGACTCTTAAAAATAACTCTCTCTCATTTGAACCTCTCCCAATTGAATTTCTCAAAAATCATTCCTTTGAAAGCTACCTTAGTAGTCTTTAGGAATAACCACTTATTTCTTTAATCGAGAGTATTCTTAGGAAGAGACCCTTCCTAAGATGTAATTAACTATAAAGGCTTGCCTTTATAGAGAACCATGATCCTAGGATAAAATTGACCCATTAGCTTTAGGAGTCTTTTATTGAAATGAATGAATCCATTATAGGAAAGCATGTTTATCTTTCGAGTTAATATGTTTATTCCTTAATGTCGTATTTGATCATCTAAATAAAATACTCTAAACTCTATGTGGTGTCATTTCTTTTTCTATTTTAGAGAAAAGAACCAACAACAGTGAGGACACCGCGTCATGCGGCATGAGATTGAGAGTGAACATAACAGAATACTTGATTTGACATTGGCTCCTTTGTGAGCTAGAGTTTTCTTTATTTCATCCCCGATAAACTGTTATAGAAGATGGATGGATTGAGTTTGATTTAAGCTTTTAGTGATAGATTTCATTTCAACAATTTTTTAGAGATTGATATTTAATTTGATTTGGAAAATTGATTACTTGGAATATGTTTAAGCGCTATAGATCATGTCAACACTGCTTAGCTGCTAACAGAGAATTAGATCTACTGCCACCTCACAGAATTAGTTTTTGAGATATTTCACTGATTTGGAACTTTATTATATGTTTTTTTAGGTTTTGTTAACCCAAACTCAGTCCTAAACCCTAAATGGGAAGCAACCCACGCAACATCCTCAAACACTTGAATTTCAGCATTCAGCATATTATCGGGGCCCATGCGGGTATTTATAGCTTAGCTAATTTCATCAAATTAAGGAAATCATTAATTTTGAAAATCATGGTTAGGATGAAATTCCTTGATTTTTGGTTAAAGGAAGCCTTATGATTTTTATAGAATTGGATTTAGTATCGCCTTCTGTCTGCTTGTACAAAGAGTAGCTGACCCAGTGGCGAAGATGATGTTGTAAATTGATCTAATATCCAGAAAGTTGGTTAATAAGTTTGTTCATGATGTGGTTCCAATCCAAAGCTTTAAGGTGACCCCGAGGTATTTCCATAACATATTTGAATATAATATTCTACAATCATTGATAAGTTGATTTTTAAAATTATCATTAACATTGCTTGAGAAACATATATCTAATTTAGTGAAATTTAGGTTTAGAGATATTTCCAAAAAAAGTCAAATTTTATTTTAAATAAATAATATTTGGAGATTGGCTCTTTCAAAATTAAGGAGATGGTCTACATAGATCAAGTGTCACTTGGAAATCATTCTTTATTCTTGGCTTAAACTTAGAGAAATATAGTGGTCAATGATATTAGATTGGATATCTATAATAAAGGTGAAAAGGTTAGTATAAAATGGGCATCCTTATCGCAGTCCATTAGAACCTTTAAAATAACTATGAAACTCCCCATTAAAGATAATTAGGTTTGGGGTTTTATAGATACAATCCTCAATCCTTTATGTTGAAGTCTTTAAAGCAAGGTGGAGATATTAACATTATAAAAAGCTTTGAAAATATTTAATTCTACATAAAAATTTTTTGGTGAAGCATGATAATTAAACCAGTTGACAATATGATTAGCAATGATAATATTATCTGAAATGTCTCCATGTTTGATATATGCAACTTATATGATAAGTGAGGGATGGAAGGAAACCCTTGATTCTACATAAAACCAATTTTGCTATGATTTTATAGAAAGTATTACAAATATATATTTGCTTATAATCAAAAGGGCTAGTGGCTTCAAATATTTTGGAGTGCTTGGCTTTATCAAAAAGGGAGTTGTAGCATGAAAGTGATAAATAACTTTTATAAGACCTCCATTGATGATGATCTTAGCATAAAAAAGAATTTAGTTGAAAAACCATAAGGCTTAGACTACTTATTAGATCAAATGTTGAATATAGTAGATTTAACTTTTCAAAATTCAATAGTAAGCAAAGTGTAGTATGTAGATCAACATTAAGACTACCCTCAATTGGGATGTCCTCCAACATGTTTGTGTCATTGGTAGTTAAAGTAGAGTTGAGAAGTGTAGAAAAATACGTGATGATGTCCTTACCAATATCATACTTAGTATTTATAATGGAATTTAAAAGCAATCTCTAAAATAGCATTGTCGTTCTTATTTTCTCTAATAAAGTGATATAAGAACTTCATATCATCCTCACCATTTTTTGACCAAGAGCATTTAATCTCTGCTTTAAACATTTTAGCTCCAGCATTTTGACTTAAGATAAATCTTTCTTCAACTTAAAGGCTTTCAAAAGAAGTTCCTAATCTAAAAGAGAATTTTTTTAATCATTCATAAATTAATTTTACTTCTTCTTACAATTTAAGAGCCTTATATACAAAATGATGAGATTTGAACATAAAAAAATTCCTTAAAGTTTTATGACATTATTCTATTTATTGTAGAGAGAAAAAAATAGGATTGCCATTGACCTCAATGTTATAAGTACTATTATTTACCTCCATGAAACCTTCAATTTTCCCCCAGTAGTGTTTATAAAGAAATCTTTTACTATTACGAGAGGCATTTTCCAATTTGATAGTACTTAGTGAGTGGTCAGAGGCAAGAGGAGAGCAAATTTTGTACTTGGTGAAAAGAAAATATTCCATCTAACTTATGTTGCAAAGGGCTCTTTCAATAAGGCAGTATATGGAACAGTGAACTTGTTGGTTATACTAGCTATAATATAAACCTTCATCGGGAAGACCAGTCAAAGTGTTATATGTAATGTAGTTATTGAAATCTTGAAATTTACTCAGGGAAATAATTTTGCCCCCATCTTCTCATTGTTGTAGCAAATAAAGTTAAAATTACCCAATAAGATGCAAGAGATGTTAGCAACTAGAAAATTTATGATATTCCAAAGAGTTTTTCTATTAGTAGTTCCAGTCTCATTATATTTGAAAGAAATGAAAACAATAATTTATGATATTCCAAAGAGATGTTAGCAACTAGAAAATTTATGATATTCCAAAGAAACAAAAATTTATGATGTTACCAATTTTTCTATCAGTAGCTCCATTTTCATCATATTTGAAAAAAACAAAAATATTAACTATGGGAGTAATACTATGAATACCATGGATGATTCGTGGATGAGTAACAAGAGTGGTAAAATTCATCTTATTAAGATTTCATTTCACCCAAATTCAACCACCATCGGAAAGGCAAAAAATAGGACTATCCCCTTCATAATCAAATAATTTATAGTTCTTCACAAGAAAGAGATCCCAAGTGGAGTCAACCTAAATCTTAGTTTTTAAGAGGTCAATAACATCAATATTGTAGTTTTTCGTAAGATCCTTACAATCAGAGGTCTTAAAGTTCCCATTAAGATCTCTAAAGTTTCAAGATGCAATGGTGGGAAACATGATAATAAAAAAATAACTATAAAAAAAAATTATTGTGAGTTAAAAGGGAGGAAAATGAGTGAGAAATATTAAAGGATGGAAGATTATGATTTGTTTCTAGCTTTCCTCTCTTTGTGAGAGACACAATTTTGAGATAGTACCACTGATAGACTAATCTAAGATGTATTTTAAGGAAGGTTATTCATCTCAAACGAAGAAGAAAGGATTAAGGAAAAGTTGGCCTTATTTGGGGATCTCATATTTACATTATGGAGCTTATAGGATCTATTTTAGTGACTAAGAAGTTGTTGGACTTAAATCTTTAATGATAAAGTTGTAGAGAAATAAAATAACAATTAACAATAGTATAGAAAAATAAAGTGCAGAAAATAAAGAAAGAGAACACAGACACTTTTATGTGATTCGGCCAAACCCTAAAAACTGGCCTACGTCCATGCCTAGCCACCAAGGCTAGGAATTCACTAAGTGAAAATGAGATTACAACAAATCTCTCGTACTCTCCTTCATAAGAAAGTACAACCCAACACCGTACTTTTCTTAATGGGCAAGTGCAACCCAACCATGTATTTTTCTTAACGAGCAAGTACAACCCAACAAGTAAACAAGAAAGAGGAATATAAAAGTATCTAACTCTTAAATTTTAAAATAATGTTTCTCCCAAAACACAATCTATAGTAATATTAAGGCAATTGAATATTAATGAAAAAGAGAGCTCACTTTATCTTTAAATAAAATTAAAACAATATCTTCAATCAAGTATATAATGCAATTAAGTAACTTAATGTTGCTTAAATAATCTTTAAAAATTTGAATTAGTTTCTTGACAGACTTTGAAATCCTTTTTACACAAGCTAACTTCATTTAAATGATAAATGTATTTGCAATTTGAATAACTAAACAATCACTTGAATATAGACTTGAATTATGTCATATGAAATCTATCACATAACATATTCATAAACTAATTGAATATAAGTAATCAATAAGTACAAAATAATTTATGCAAGATGTGGTGTGGTCCACCAAATGGAGAAAGAGATGACATAAGATGTTAAGCACAATCAAATTTAACCAACCTATATGAAATTTTAAGCCAAAGGGATACACAATGGATATTCAAATGATAAAGCATTTAGAAAATTAATAACATCTAAAAGAGACTTCAACAAAATAAGAAACAAAAGGAATATTCAAATATTAAGCACAAAAAATTGATTTCTTTATGTTAGCTTTAGGCCAAACAAGAAATCAAATGATTATCATGAAGTTAAGTCCGCACAAATTGATCTTCTTAGGTCAAATTGTAAAAAAGAAAGGAATTATTTTGAAAAAGAGGGCTGATTTGAATTTAAATTTAAAATAAATTAAGTAGGCTCTAAATAATCATAATTAATCATTAATGTGACATTCAACATATTTTATGAAAATTTGATTTGATTTAGCAAGTACATGTCATGCATAAAGGAGTTTGAATTAAAGAATAATTCAAAAATAATTCAAACTCAGAAATTCAAATAAATGATTTTTAAAATATGAAAAAATGAGGGAATATAATATGAAATTTTTTTGAATGAATTTAAAACAATTACACAAAATGCAGTAAAAAAATTCTTCCAAAATAATGTTAAGATGAAAAAGATAATAACACAGAGAAGAAAGAATAATAGGAGAGAGAATAGGAGGAAAAAGGATAATTTTAGGATAATTCAATTTTCATGCACTAAAAATTATGAATACAAATTATGAATGGCATGGAAATGATTTAATAAAGTTTAAACATAATTTATATTTATTTAACACATATTTAATAGAACTTATATCATGCATTTAGTTCATACTATCCAAAATGGAAAACTTAATGAATAATTGCCATATTAAGATATAGAAAAATACAAGTAATTTTAGAATGATGAATCTAAAAATGAATGAATCATTTATTTTAATTTAGTTAGTTTTCTCATTTGGCTTAATATGGTAATTCCCAGAAAAATGTCCACCCAGTCCATGTCGATTAGCTTTAGCAATTTGATATAACTGAAGAATGAGGAGATGAAGAAATTTTCCTGCATACTTGAATTTAACCTATTTAGTAGCATCAAACATATATATTTGTCATCAATATAAGTCTTCATTAAGAATGACATTCATAATGATTAATGTGAATAATTTATCCTACAATGAAATAATTAGTTCTTATTACACAAGGTTTGTTATCATCAAATCAAATGGTGAGATACATAAGGTGTATAGTCAACACCCTTAAGGTAAGTTGAGATTGATTGAAATTCGGATTCTATTTCTATATTATAAAATGACGACTGAAAGAAAAAACTAGGTCCACCTAAGTGAACATACACATAAGCTTCAAGGTAAGAAAATTTGAAAGAAAGATTTCTTCTGCAAGAGAAAGCATCTTGAAGTTATCTTTGAGTTTCCTTCATTACTAATTATTTGAAGGATATTATTGTAGAATGGCTTTTTGTTGATAGCATAGCCAATAAGTGATAGATTCTAGTCTTTAACACCTTCATTAACTTTAGCATTCGAGAAAAGCATCTTATCATTTTTGAATGGATGTATGAAGGGAGAAAGAGGAACTTTATTTGCATTAAGAGATAAGAAGATCTTTCAAATTGACCATAAAGGGTAATGTAGGAATGTGGGGTGCTGACCTAAGGATGCTTTGATTTTTCAAAAGAAAATGGAGCTTTCTCGAATATTATTTATTATCCAGAAGTAGTTTTAGTGTGGAGAAAGATGGAGAGATGGAGGATGGCCAAAGATGAAGAGAGATCTAAAGTCGATTAGTGTGTGGTAAGGTTGATTATATGAAAAAAAGGAGAAGAGGGTTGGAATTAAAGTTGGTAAAAGGAAAGCCCTAGAGTACACACGGTTGCAAATTTTAAATTTTTTGATAGAACATTATTTATTTCCAAGATAAATATTGCATTAGTATTATTTTTTATATATATCATTAGAACAAAGTAATTATGAAATCCAAATTATTGGTTGTCTTTGTTGAAATGAGGAGTCATTCCTATTGTAATAATGGGTTTTTTAATATTAAACTAATTGAGTTCTAAACTATTAAAAATTAATACTTAACTTGTCATAATAATTGTCTTTATAATATAAGTTAAGTCATCGAAATTCTATAAGTTATGTAATTTTTTATTTTATAAATAAATATTAAACAAAATTAAAAAAATTTACATTCTTTTAAGGTTATTATATATTTAATATTTGATTATATATATATATATATATATATATATATATATATATATATATATATATAATTGAAAATAATTTATGATTGTAATATTTTTATGTTATATTAGATTTTTTAATAATATATAAATATTAAATATATAAATAAATAGAAATAGTTTTTTATTTTATTTAAAAACTAGAAGCTAAAGTTCTTAGTGTAATAATGGTGAATAAAAAGCTTCCAATCACTCAAATAATATATTTTAGATATTATATACTATCTATATAAGTATTACATATTTAAATAAATAATTATAATTTTTTCTAAAATTTATTAAAATTTGTGAGATAAAGTAAAGTGCATTCTAGCCAATAATGATGAATAAAAGGCATCCAATCACTAAAATCATATAATTTTTTAAATGAATCATTCCATAGTTTGAGTTGACACATTGGTTAATAAAAGAAATGATTTAGCACATTTGTGTGATCATTGTACCTTCCTTTTTGAAAAAATTAAGGGATTAGCCAAATTTCATTAATCCAAATGTAAGAAGTATAAGAAAATAAAAAACAAAAATGGAAAACACAAATGAGTCAAAACAACAGTAAAAAAGATGAAAGGAGGGAGGGGAGAAAAGCTCTTAGGTGTACTCAGAGATCAAGAAAACATCAATAATAGAATCAACTGTGAATGGAACTAAACCTTTGTTGCTCAAGGGAGTTGTCCAAGAGGGGAAGGTAAGTGAAAAAGGTTCTCATTACCATGAGAAAGCCATTAAGCAATTTATAACAACACTGCCAAAATTCCACCAATATAACCCACTGGTTTCTTAAGAGCCATCCAGAAGGGAAAAATGCCAACATATGACGTTCCATCATAGCTTCAAGAAGGATTCATCATTTCCTAGCTCAAAAATTAGAATGCAGACCAAAATAAACATTACAATAGTAAGTATATCCAAATCTATGGCAAGAATGAAGAGGTAAAACTCTGAACTCATGAGGATTTGATCTATGATTGCTCCAGGACTAAAGCTTGTGGAGGATATGTGCTGGTCAGATAGCTTTGAATTTCTAGCGTGAGAGTCTATGCACCCCATAGATTTAACTTTGAAAGATAAGTTGGTGAGAGATGTTGCTTTGTTGTTATAAAATCTAGAATTTCTTGCCTTCCAAATATGGTAAACAATGATCACAATAATCAGATAATGTAATCTTTTGAGAGCTTTATGGTCTAAATTTATGGTATCTTGATGGACTTGTTGCGAATTAGGTTGAAATAAATAAATAAAACTCCACTAGGTAATAAGTTTTTTATGAGCCACATAGAGAATAAGAATCCAAAGAATAGATGGGTATGGGATTCTAGAGCACTGTTACATAAAGGACAGTTTAAAATATGACCCAATCTCTTGAGTGTAGAGAATCTAAAGTTTTAAGACCATGGAAATATGACATCCAACAAAAAATAGAGAAATTTATGGCATGACCCTTGAGCCAAATTTCATCTGCCCACTCCATACTTAGAAAGTTATCGAAAATAGCATGTTTTATAGGAGAGTTAGAGAAAATAATATCTTCATTCTAGAGTATGGAATCCTTGCCAAGGTGAATATGAATATTAAAGATAATGTGGAAACATTGGGGATTAGTACGAGCAAGATGAGCTAGGACATCCCAATAGTTATTGGAGATAATTGAATTTAGAGAAGTAGAGTTAAGAAGGTTGAAGACATCAAAGTAGAGAGAGCCAAGAAGGTCATACGATGAGGAGCCTTTACACCATAAATAAAAATAATAATGAGAAGGATGATCCATCCCTTATTTGAAAAGAAATATTCTCCTTAAATTTTGTAGCACATATTATTAGTGCTTTCTATTAAGTTGAAATATGACGATAGCACATCTTCCAAATGGATTTATATTTATTTATGCACCACACAAAGAGTAAGGATGACCAATTAAGCAATTTCCATAGAAGTTTGGTTTTGCATAAACGATTAAGATTGGTAGTAGAGATCAGACTAGTGCCTTCTTTATCTCATAGAAGCATTGTCTTTGTCTAGAAGATTATATGGATCTTATTTTGTTCTCCATAATGATAGAAGAACTTGGTTGTAAGGGATGATATTTTCTTAAGGATACACTTGGGAATGGCAATAGCTCTAAACCAGTAAGAGTGGTAGTTGCTAATAGAAGCTCTGATTAGTTGAAGTCAACCTCCATATGAAAAAAGTTTGGATTTCCAACTAGTAAAATAGGAATGAAGTTTGTCAAGAAGCGGATTAAAGTGAGAAAATTTCAGAGAACCCACTATTAAAGGGAGCCCAAGAAATTTAAAGGGAAAAGAGCCTTGACTGATACTTAAAACTTGATAAAAAGATGTAGTCAGACTAGTCGATTTAAAAAAACATATAATGGATTTACTACTATTCATTTCTAGTCCCATAACAGAAGTAGAGAATTCATATTATTTTTGAGAGCTTGAGTAGTTGAGAAGTTGGCTTCCCCCAAAACAAGGAGATCATCAGCAAAGAGGAGGTGGGAAATGAAAAAAATGACTCGAGGATAGGGGGAGTATCTCAAGGCATTCATTGCTTGGCCTTTGAGATAGAAAAATGGATTTAAAGCAAGACCATTAGAATAGTAAAAGTATCCTTTTATCTCTCCATTTAGAATAATATAAAATGGAACATTTGATATGCAAGCTCCAACCCAATTGATAAAGAGATCCAAAAATCCATTTTCTTTTATTTTATGAAGAATAGATAGATAGTTAATTGAATAGAATGTCTTTTTATGATCTATTTTAGCACAGAACAATTCAAGTTTGTAGCTCATATTGAACGAATAGCATATCTCATGAGCCAATGCAATATTGTCAAAAATGTCCCAATGTTTTATGAAAGCGGCCTGAGCAGAGTGAATAAGCAAGGGGAGCACCTTCTTCATTCTATTAGCTAGAACTTTTGCAATAACTTTATAGAAAGTATTGCAAAGAGATATAAACCTATAATCTAAAATGGAATTAGAATGCTTGACCATGGGATTGAGTGTAATGAGTGTATGTTTAAAGATATCAAGAAGTTTTTGCATCTTAAAAAATTGGAGGTAGCTAAAAGGAATTAATTGCCCATAATATCCCAGTTGTCAATAAGGAATTTAGCTGTCAATCTATTAGGGCATGAAGTTTTGTTACTGTGGTGTTTTAATTTGGAGTCATAAAGACACCACACAGATCTGAGGGGGTACTTATTGAAGTGATCTAGTACAATATTAAGGTATGATGTACTAACTCAGAAGATAGAAACATCACCCTAAAGTAGATCTAATCACCTAATAAGGAATCTTAAGGTAGATGGGTCTATATATATACTAGAGATCATTCCTCTACTTCACATGGATAAGTAAAGTAGGGTTTATTCTATACCAGATTCTTTAGTTTCCTATGGAAGTAATCTCCCATATTTAATTACATCTTAAGAAATTTGAGTTTCCTAAGAACACCCTCAATTAATGTAGTCAATAAGTATCTCCAAAGATTTCAAAGCTAGACTATCAAAGAAGTAGGTACTTTTGAGAAATCAAGTGGAAAAGTTCAAATGGAAAGACTTATTTTCATATTCTTTATGAAAAGTAAGGAGCACCCAAGATACTAGGAAGCCTAGTGAGTGCTCTGATCCACCCTAGAATGAGGCTTTATATTTTTAAAAGAGAGAATTTGCTTTTGTTTGAGTTGAAATCTCATTAGAATGCTAGGGCTTATAGTCCAACAACACATGCTTGTTGAAATGCCCAAGAGGTGAGAACTTATACTTGTAGCCCAAAGGAAATATAAAGTCTCAAAACTTAAGTCTAAAATGCTTTAGCATAAGCTAGAAGCATGAACTAAGTCTAATCGAGAAAAATGGGATATAATGGTTTACCTCCATTAGAGAAAATAGATGCATCCCAACTCTTCTAGACTTACAACCGCCAAGAGTGGACGCCAGCTAAAACCTTCTATGCTTTAAAATTATATAGGTAGGTCTTATGTAAATGTAAGATATCTAGGCTATTATTAAATTAGGAAGGAAGCTAGAAATCTATACTCACTACCTAAGAGACTAGATAATGTTTGGCATGCAAACATGATTTAAACTAATGTTAAAAATTTATAAGTTTTTGGATCATTTTGACACGTTTATTTTGGACCAAAGCTTTGGATAATTTTTCATGTATGCATGATGAAATTAAGTCATGGGCTAAATCAATTACAAGAGGTGTTCTCCACTACAAGGGATTGCTCTCAAAGGTCAAGCATATCCCCTATCATGTAAGAGTGGAGACTCTCCATATTCAAGAGTGGCATAATATGATATGTATGGTGTGATAAAATACAACATTCAGTTAAGGGGTTGCTAAATATTTTATTATCTTAGTTAAGAACCTAAGCTTTAAAATGAGGTTATGAGTTGTATTAAAATTTAGTTACGAGTTATTAAGTGAGGTTAGAAAATTTAATTTTATCTTAAAGAGCCAAACGCATACAGGCCATACATCAACAAATCAAACTTTAAGAAACCTATGAAAAACATACCATTTCTATTACACAACCTAAACATAATACTCAAACATTAGAATTTTGTAAAAGAAAAAGAGGCCGGTGCCACCGGGTACTAGTCGTACACCCTAGAAAAGACAAAGAGTTGGGTAGCCGAGCTCTACTCTTATACAACCTAGCTTACAATTAAATTTTACAATTGAAATGAATACTATGGGGGGCTTTAATCCTTGTTCCTTCTTCTCTTCTTTAGATCTATTTGCTTGAGGCTTCACAAGGCCTCCTAAGTTTTTTTTCTTCTAGCCACTACTCATCCTAAAGCCCATAGCACTAATCCTAAACCTATTATAATATTACATATTTATAAAAAAATAAAATCTAACAACACCTGTAAAACATAGTTTAGTTAATCAAACATACAAGCCAAACAATTGTATTTCACATATTTAGACTTAGCACCCTGTACTTGGGTAGCCAAGCCCACATGTCCTAATTGGATTAGGGTTAGGGGCATAAGCAACACCTACAAGAAAGAACATTTATATATATTTTTTATTACAGTGACCCCTTTAGCACAATCAACTGAATAAAATAATATTAGGCTACTAACATCCTAACATCTAGTCTTCACACAAACATTCCTAACATCTAGTTTAAATCATTACATCATGAAACAAAACACACCTAACACTAGAATCAATGATATAGCATCCCAATGTGCATGCTAAGGTTTAGTGCGGTGTGTCTTAATTAGGCTTTAGAAGTATGATTGTCTAAAGTCTTAGAATTATTTAAATTAATTATTAGGGGTGGTTTCAATTCAAATATTTTAATAGATTGATTTATTTTAATTTATATTTCATATTATTTTATTTAATACCTACTTAACACCTAATTATTATAAAGAGAAGAAAGAGATTTGACTTCTTTATCCCTATCCTAAGTTATTTTTTGAAGGTATATTATCATGGCTTTAGTTTCTTTAGTGAACCATTTAAGAACATTTTATTAAGCCTAAGTTTAGATTAATTTTAAGGAATCTCATTCAAACATGAAAGGCGTCTTAGGATTAATGAAATTGAGTCACTATCACATGAGTAACATTTCACTACTTCTTCCTATTATCAATAGCATACACATTCTTTCATTTTTTTCCCTTATTCTTAATATTTGATTTATTATACATATTAGTACATCCAATACATACTCATATTTTGCAAACTTGATGATCATTAATACATGAATTTAGTATAAAATAAAATTTTTATTTCATAGATAAGCATATGCAAACATGTATTAGAAATTTAAGCAAGTACGTGCCATTGTTAAACCAGGAAAGTGAGATTATCTAAGACCTCCTTAAGGTTACTTAAGGCCTTGTATTCCCGAGTTGTCCAAACTATATACTTGCCAATTCAAATACATGTGAGCATATGCATAAGCAGAGGAATAAAATCATACAAGCGTTATGTAAAAATAAATTCTTTATTCATGTAAAGTTTAATGACATGAAAAACAAAGTTTTATCCCGAAATTAGCACATGTATACACATAGATGAAATTAAGCAAGCATGTGTCATTGTTAAACCCAGGAAGTGAGATTATCTAAGACCTCCTTCGGGCTACTTAAAGTCTTGTGTTCCCGGGATGTCCATACTATATACTTGCCAATTCCAGTACATGTAAACATGCACATGAAACATAAAGATAAAACAAATCCTTTACTATCTTCAAATATAACTAAATGGAAATATTATTAAGCATTTATAGCCAACATTAACGTAAACTTCACACATTATTATTCATTATTAGCTTATAGTTTTGAAAATAATTTGAGATTTATTAGTGATAATAGCCACACCATATAATAACAATTGTCTAACACATCCAACTTAAATGCAATCATTTCTTTTAATTCTCTTATTCTTTGAAACATGAACATATAAAACAAATGGCATGCACATTTATAATAATAAAAAAGATGTAATTAAATGTTTCCATGTAACATACTCAATTACATTAAGTTCTAAGGATAATCAAGTCAAATAAACACTCCTTAACACAAAACAAAGTTCTTATAAGATTTGATTTGGATGTTTAAGTTGTTCAAACCTAAAGAGAAAAAATGATATATAGTATTTA
This sequence comes from Cymbidium sinense, assembly GCA_021442155.1. NCBI lineage: Eukaryota > Viridiplantae > Streptophyta > Magnoliopsida > Asparagales > Orchidaceae > Cymbidium > Cymbidium sinense. Next base: position 81,283 of record JAKCPB010000914.1, read on the forward strand.
CCCCATCCCATGTTGTTGGTTTAATATATTTAAAAAAGGAAATTAATAGATTTTATGAGTTGATTAGGTTCAAGCCACTAAGCATATCAATGTAATTACCCTTCCTTAAACTTCTTTAATTTAATTAACCACTTGATCATGAGCCTTCAATGATATACTTTTAGAAAAATAAAATTTGCAATGCACCTAAAGGAGTCTAATGCAATTAGACTTAAGCTTAAGAGTTAATTAAATTAAAGAAGGATAGAATATAAGCTAAAAACGCTAATGATTTTGCCACACCAATAGGAAAATCATAATTTCTTTAATGATTTTATGTTATTACACACATAAAGGGGAAATTAATATATTATATTTGACTTACATGAATTAATTATTAATTTTGATTTTTATTTTATCATTAATTTTCCTAATTATTCTTTAATTATTAAATATATTTATTAACCCTCTTAAGGAAATATACTTGGAAAATAATTAGTAATGGGGGCCTAATTATTAGTCCGCATTATCTCCACAATTCACATTGATTAATTGATAGTAATTATTTAATTTTTTTACTGCTCACCAATTTAATAATCATTTAATTAATTGAAGAGGGTGATAAGGGTTGAAATTCCAAATTCATTAAATTACATGTCAAATAATTCCAAGAAAATTATGGGAGGTAGAGGACATCTACAGATGATTAAACATCTCAGCCTATAGTGTCGCAACATTATAATCATAGTGCCTAGGCACTACCAATCACCTCATGGCATCTAGAAGCCAAAAAAAACTTTAACGATTGCTTGATCAAATCAGGCAATGTCGTTGTGCTAAAATGAGAGTGTTGAGGCACTATAACAATGTATTTTCAATTTTAAAAGCATGAAAACCACCATTCCTGCCCCATGAGCACTATCTGCTCAAATTGAGCTGAGGGGGGTCAGGGATGGGAATGGTTATGAGGCAGAAAATCACCCCATTGATGGAAGGATCTCTATAAAAGGGAGAAACTGCTCCCCCTTTTTCCTTCGCATCTCCTTTTTTCATCCCTCACTCTCACTCTAACCCTCCTTTACTGTTCTTGCTCTTGGTCATCTATCCTCTCAGCAGAATGCTTCCCTCAACTATGAGGTGATCTCTTTGTGCAAGAAAGGAAATCAAAACTTATTCTGATCAATTCTAAGTAAAAAAAAAACTTCTGAAAATGTTTTTTTACATGATTTCTTCTAAAAAAGAAATTTAACTAAATTTCTATCATTGATCTTGAATCCAATGCGAAATAAAAGAGCATATCTCAATCAATCTTAGATCTAGAGTAAAAATAATGCTCCTTAAGATTTAAAAACATCAGAATCTTGAATGTTGAAGACCTTCGCTATTGAACTTTATTCCTGCATGAGAAGAGCATCCTCTCTCCATCGATCTTAGATCCAACATAAGAGAGAAGAGTGCTTAACACTGCAATATATAAAAAAACTAGCATTACTAAGGTATTATGCTACTAAATTTTTATAAAAATCTGTTAAAATCTTCAAGTTCTATCCAATTGTGCCATGAAGCTAAGGCCTGACATCAAAGTGCTAAGCTCTCATGAAAAAATCTTGAATGATATGTCTATAGCATCAAGCCACTGGGAATAAGGAGTCGCTACATCGAACTCTTGGGTAAACACAGTCTCTTAGTTCCAAGGCACCTGACATTAGGCATTATAGTGTTAAGCTTTTAGGTCCACTATTTCTCATACAAAATTATTGTATTACACATTTAGCATAAAAGTGTTATACTTTCCATCATTGAACAAACAAAGCCCTCCCTCTACCAATATTTAACCTTGAACAAGGGGAGAAGAATGCTTTGCAATAACATATGTAAAAAATCTTGGATCACTAAGGCATTATGCTATCAAAATTTTGAATTTTAGGCACCAATGAAATTGCGTATAGGCACTATGGTTGTAGTGCTAAGGTGTCATGATTTCAAGTTCATTAAAGAAGTCATCTTACAGTGCCTTGGTGCTATCCCTCAAACTCCATGGTGTTGAAGTTATTTCATGATTTTTTTAAAAATACTTGGAATACTAAACTCAAAAATCATGTCTGAGTCTTCTCCATAATAGCACCACTGCGTGGCAGCTTAGGCACTAAGGTGCAGGACTCTCAAGTAGAATGACAGAAATAATGGTCTTAATAACATTGTAGTGCTGCATATTAAGTGCCAAAGTGCTTACCTCTTGGATAAAGAGAATGAAATTAGCTATTATAATAGCACCATAGAGCCGCATATTAAGAGCCAAGGTGCAGAACTCTCAGGTTCTAAGCTTTTGTTATCCAGGCTAGGAGCGCATAGGTGCTACATTTGCAATGCTGAGACATTGCCTATCATATGTCATTTTTAAGTGTGGAAATTTCATTATTTTAATCATGGAGCTTTCAAATGATAAATAGATAAGCATATACACAACAATACATGAATATGTAAAGAAAATCAAAGTATATATTAAAATTTAAAAAAATGATTACATAAGCTATATAAAAAAAGAAAAATATAAAACTAAAAGGGGATAAGGGGGAACTAATAATGGTAGTTGTCATCATCCTCTTCCTCCTCCTCTTCTTCTTCTGGCACTGGAAACGTGCTCACATAAGGCTAATCATGAGGCACCGTAAGAAAAGATGCCTAACTAGAACCCACATAAAAGCCATAGTTTTCAAACATGTGAGCAAACTAAGCATTAAACTTAGCCATGTATATAAATTATTACTACTCCTAACCCATATGATGGTAAAAATATCTCTCCAATTTTTGCTACTACTGACTAGTCTCACAACCTTTTTTTAAAAAAAATTTGAGACTTGTCCTCAAATTTCTTAGAGTTATTCATTTGGTCATAGAGGATTTGGGCCTGGATTAAGGGGCATGTGAGCCTTCCCCCACCTCAGTCCTAAAACCAAATCACTCAATGGCTCTTTTTGTTAGGGGAGCCTTTTATATAGACTTTCTCATCAAAATCCTCTCACACATCCACTGCAACACATAAAGCATAAATAAGAGAAGGGTGACCAAAGCCTACTGTAGTGATCATATTATATATAGAATTATAAATAATCCTCTCTACAGATAAATTTCAAAATGGATTTAACCCTAGTTACCTCACTAATATTCCTAGTAGTAATTTTCTTTGCAGAAATGAAATAATGTCAAGCTTTGGCCTCAGTAGTGAGACCGGTAGCAAAAAAATTGATAATTTTCTCCTCCCACCTCTTCTAATGGATGTTAGAATTTCTAAAGTGAGAAAATTATAGATTTCATCAAAATCAAGATGATCATTATTATAAAATATATATTGATCATATTGTACATTTGCTAAACTATAATATGCATTAATAGTAGTATTATCAAAACTTACTCGTATTCCCCGAACATAAACTTGATTATTCTGGTGCTCCTTTGCATTGGCAAAGAACTCCTGCACTACAAAGATGACACTAGATTTGTTGTTATAGACCAGCATCTCCCAGCCTTGCTTAGTAATGATACTCTCCATGTGGCTACTTAGATTCAAGAAACGCCTCCCCAGGATGAGATGCTTGTGTATGAGGGTGTGGTGGTATCTCTCTTTTGCTTCTAAACTAACAAATCTATTAGTGTCAATGACAGCTACCTCATTTTTCCATTGTTGAGGAACTTTATTGACATGATGGCTTCTCAAAAAAGGAAAATGCAAGCTAGAGAGAGAGAGAGAGAGAGAGAGAGAGAGAGAGAGAGAGAGAGAGAGAGAATGCATAATAGTTGAGCAACCCAAAGCAGCTTAAATTCATAACTCTAATACCAGGGTCAAGGCGCTAACCTCTTGAATTTTAGAATAGTAGCTAAGCGCTGTAATGTTCACTTGCACCATTGGTCAACTGGTCTTGTTGATTACTATGTCAATCAAAAGAGCAATCTAAAAGGCACATCGTGCATTAATTTGGCACCATGGTGCTCTAACGTAGCACCACAATACTTGTCAAAATACTTATCCTATCCATTTAAAGTTCCTATCATCTACCATATTTTCTAAACTAATCTTTGAATATCATCGTGGTGCAAAGTGATTAGTGCAAAGGCACTAGTCAGTAAGTTAACCTGAATAAATTATAAGAAATTAAAACCAATCATAAATGTTGTGGTGTTATATGTATAGCGCTGAGGCACTAATCCTTTGCTCTTAGGAAACGAATACCTACCCGATGATAGCTACAATTCTACGCATGATAGTGCCATGACACAACATGTTCAGCATCACGACACTATCTTAAAAAATGAAATAAATCTAAAATATTTTGCATGGGCCCTAACACAATAATAATTGCCTAAGTCTACTTCCTGAGGATGCTACATGGGTTAATTTTTTGATTGGGTCTTATAACTGAGCCCAGGTCAATAAAACCTACTTATTCATCGATGTTGGCCATGTTGATTATAAATATTCATTTAGAGAGGGACATGTTATGAAATTCATCATAACTTAAAGTTAATAATCATCCATTCATCCATCATCATTTATCGAGAATGATAAGTTAAGAAAATCTTTGCTCACAAAAGAGTCAATGTCAAATTAAATATATAACTATGTTCATACTCAAATAATTTTATGTCAGTAAGGACATGGCTAGTAGCCTCTGTCTATGTAGTTTTTTCACCAAACAGTACCACATGAAATGTGGATATGTCCAAAACCCTCTGACCGAGTGGCTTGACATCAATAAAGCACAACCATATTTTTGTCTCGATAATAGCTCGTATGTTCCCTAATGGCTTTGCTCCTTAAACCTGAACTATGAAATATATTTAATAGATAAAAAGCCTTCTCTTAGCTAAGGTTGACTTATATTTATCACCTTAGACAATTATCATCACAGGTCTACAAGAACACTTTAGACAACATAATCTATGGCTACTAACAATGATTCTTTGATTAGGAACTAGCTCCCCTGACTAAGTAGCCTAGGGACCATGATACCCCAGGTGAAGAAATCATGGGATCTTGATCGACTGTGTCATTATTCCCCCAATATATAATTTAAGTTACATGACAATCATTTATGCCATATTACGTACTGCTAGACACCAATTCATATTAGAAAGATATGTTTATTTTTTAACCTTAATCGAGAGTGCTCTCTTACTACGATAAGAAGGGTAATTAACTATGAGAGCATGAGTTCATAGAAAGTCAAACCCATATCTAAATTAAACCTAATGTAATGTTATGGAAAATATGGTTGAATATATTCTAATCCGCTTCATGAAAAAAAAAATACTTTTACCCATCTCAATAAAGATGGCAAAGAGTATCCTCAAAAATATTTTTTTCAGATCGATCACCTCTCCCACAAATAGATGTGCTCGGTAACTCAGTAGCTAGTTACTCTATGATGAGTTCTTTAGATGCATTCTTAGAATACCATCAAATTCTAATGCACCTTGTAGATTTTGAGAAAATAACCTTTATTGTTGCTGAAGGGTTACACTACTACTAAGTTATCCCCTTCAAACCAAATAACCAAATAGGCCACCTAGCAAGTATTGGTGAATCAAGCATTCACGGAGTAGAAAAAAATATCAAAGTCTATGTGCATAAAAAACCTTAAAAAGACATTTGTTGCATTATAAATGTACAATGTGCTCCTTAACTCTCTAAAGTGCACATTTGGTGTAGGAGTAGGAATTGTCCTAGGATTTCTCATTACCCCTAAAGGCATAAAGGTAAATCCTCACAAGGTGAAAGCTATACTCAAGATTCCCACACCTTAAAATGTTAAAGTGGTTGCTTATTGAGAAAGTAGCAAGATTGAACAGATTTATCTCAAAAATAGGAGAGCGATGCTTGCCATTTCTCAAGGTTCTTAGAAAACCAAAGAAATTTGAGTGGACTTCAGCTTGTGATAAAGCTTTTAGTGACTTAAAAGCTCTACTCACATCATATCCTTTATTGTAGAGCCCAAAAGAAGAGGAGGTTCTATTATTATTATTAAGTGTGGGAGAAGATGGTGGGAAATAATGTCCAATCTACTATGTCAGTAAGTCTTTATGATGTGTCAACTAAACTACCCACTCATGGAGAAACTCGTACTTGCACTAAATACTTTAGCTAGATAATTAAAACCTTTCTTTTAGGCATATTACATACAATTTATCACTGATAATCTACTCAAATATGTACTTTCCAAGCTTGATCAATTGAAAAGATTATTAAAATAGTCTGTAGAGTTAAGTGAGTTTGATATATCATACTCTCCTTGAACTGTGATCAAAGCCGAAGTGCTCGTAAATTTTTTAATTGATTTTAGTAGCTAACATGATATCTTAGTGAAGTCATAAACCTTCATGGAGATTATACATTGATGGTTTTTTTCAGTCAGTCGATAATGGGCATGGGTATAGTATTAAAAGGTCCAGCAAGAATTACAATAATACAAACTATCAAATTTAGCTTTACTCACTGAGCTAAGATTTACTAAGGGACTAGGAGCTGCATATATAGTAGCTTACTCTGACTTGCAAATCCTGGTGAGATAAGTTATTATGATGAGTCTTTGCAAAAATATTTACTTAAAGTAAAAAACAAAATTAGGTGACTGGAATATTTTAAGATCAAGCAAATTCTTATAGAAAAAGATAACTTGTTGAACTATTAGCCTGAGCTAGCAGACTAGGGGAGCACACGATCATATAACTCACCCTAGTACAGAAGAGAGAGAGGAAATTCAAGTTGAGCATGAACGCTTGCCAAGCTAGGTTGACGTACAAAGAATTACTTACATACTAGAGAAGATAAAGAAATGATAAAGGATTTAAGGAGTTTAAAAATCATAGCAATCGAATACCTATTGATAGGGGGAGAGTTATTTCAATGATCGATGAGTTTGCTCAATCTCAGATGTGTGAGAAAGTTTAAACAAAGGAAGTTCCTTGAAGAAAAACATTTTTGTGAGTGCGGTAGACATTTAGGAGGGAGGACACTCACCCAAAGAATCTTGAGATAATGACATTTCTAACCTACACTTAAAAAATATATTGAAGAGTTTGTGAAGAGGTGTGTACAATGCCAAAAGTTTGCATCACTCTAATGATAATGATCACAACCTTTGCAACCCATCACCAGTGCTTTCCCATTCACTATTTAGGGAATAAATTTGATAGGTCCCTTACCAATTCCTAACAGGCAAAGAAAGTTCATCTTAATCAAGATTGATTATTTCAGCAAGTGGATTGAAGGAAAGACACTCGTAAAGATAACTTCTCAGGTAACAATAAAATTTATTTGGACTAATATTAGTTGCAGGTATTGCTTACCTATGTCAATTATCATTGATAATGGCCCTCAATTTATTGAGAGAGGCCTAAGAAAGTTCTATGAATCTCAATGAATAAATATAAAATTTTCATTAGTACATCACTCATAGAGTAGTCAATAGGTGGAAGCTTCCAACAAGAAGATCCTCAATTTGCTTAAAAAGAAAGTCAAAGGTGCTAATGCTAAATGGCGAGACACCTTACCTGTGGAATTCAAGTCACTCAGAACCACTCCCACCAATATAATAGAACAATCACCATTCACATTATTTCTTGGTGCAGAAGGTATTCTGCAAGTCAAGTATGAAGTTCAAATTAGAAGGGTCCTCATAATGGAAAGGATGGAAGTTGAAGATGGTGAGTGGGAGAAAGGGTACTTTGAAGCTATAGAAGACATGCTTGATATGCTCGAAGATCTAAGAATTGAGGTGCCACTAAGACAAAAAAATGGTGAATGGCTAAATATTATATTCATTATATGAATGAGAAGCATTTCCAAAGCGACAACCTAATATTAAAGAAAGTAAATACCACTGCTCGATAAAATGTTTAGGGCAAACTTGCCCATAACTAGGATGGACCTTCCATAGTCAAGAATCAATTTGGCTCTAACGTATTGATTACAATCTCAATCAAGCGAGCACATACCAGGAACATGAAATTTGACAGACTTTAAAAAATTTTATCCTTAATTGGAAGTTCCTTTAGTTTGTACTCATTTAAGTTTCATGCATCATGTATCTTCCTATTTCAATAATTAAATTTTTATAGTTTTCTCCATAAATGAGTTAACTCACAAAATAATGATAGCTATCAAAGGAGCACACCCAGATAATGAATGATAAAACCTAAACACAGGGAGCTACGTGACTCAAGATACCATTTTGTCCTTGTAAAAAGGTCTCACTTGAGGTGTCTCTACTTTAATCAGTGAAATATCTTCAAATTATGTTAATGAAAGACAAATCATTTTTGGGCCAGAAAATATTAAGCATGAGAGGAATATCTGAATGCGTAGTGTTCCACTCTTTACCTAAGAATATTAAAGTTGGTCATGCAACCCTCAAGTTGAACTTACTCTACAAAATTAAATAGTGTAAGACCTACACCCATGAGGTTAACAACAAAATTAAAAAAAAGACTAACTCATCTAGTTCGTAACTTAAAGACCAATACCTTATGCAATTAGAGATTACAGTGTAAGACTGAAAACTCGTGAGGTCGGTGACTAAACTAAAAAAAGAGCAACCCTCCAAGTTGACTATAGTTAAAGACCAATATTTTGTGTGGTTGGTGACTATAGTGTAAGACCGACACCTCCTAAAGTCAAAAACTAACTCAAAAAGACTAAATCTCCTAGTTGGCAACTTAAATACCAACCCAACTTAATGAGGTTGGTGACTAAACTCTAAAAAGACTAACTCTTATGGTTGGTAATTTTAAAGACCAACACTCCATGTAATTGGCAACTACAGAGTAAGACCGACACCTCATGAGGTAAGCAAATAAACTTTGAAAAGATCAACTCTCCTTGTTGGCAATTTAAAACCAACTCTCCTAATTGGTGGAAAAAGACAAATTCTATTAGTCGGATACTAAAATGTATTACGGCCTCTCAAGAAATCATGCAACCAATAAAGAAGTATACCTAATCATCCATTAAAATATGACTAGCTAGTGGAGGTTCTCTCATTCAATTGATGACTCAAAATATTCTAAGTCATGGGTAGAGTTATTCATTAACTGACAAGCAAGTATCATTTAAATGTACAAATAATCATTTGACAGTACTCAATAAGAAAATAAACTTGATCACTATTTAGATAAGTACACTTGAATGCTAGCACAGATGTATTCAATCATGATTTTCATTTCATGATGTTAAATTTTTACAATATAGCGAGTAAGATACATGGATTATACTAACCTATAATAATATACATATATGGAGAATGAAGATAGAAATGATGCATCAAGTCGCACTACCCTCATTGTCATCATCATTGAAATCTATCTGTTTGAGAAAATTAGAGAAATCTAAAAACTTGGCGTCGAACTGGTCGTGCTTCACTAGTTTGGTGATATTGAAGTTTGCACTATCATTTAATTTTTTCTATAGTATCTCATGGTACTCATCAAAATCAAGAAACCCAAGAACTTGATCTCTTTCTTTTAATATTCCTCTATGTTATGAGAGAGTTCTTTCACCAACTCTATATTCCCCTCAACAAAGTAAGTGAGCTCTGATGTTGCATTCATTTTTCTCTCCTCTTGGAGAGCCACCTCAGCCTGAAGATCCTTATACTTGGCTTCAAGAGATGTCATTTTTTTTCTTCATACTCACCAGATTTGAATTATTGGTGTAGGCATCCATTTTCTTCTCAAATAATTTCTAGTAGAATCCCTAGTCGACTGCCATGCCATTGCCTGAGTGGTCATAACAACATATGGAAACTGAGCATTGGGAACATGATCCAAAAGGCCATTGAGCTCTTTAGCAAAAATGGATGGGCCAAGTGTGTAAGCTTCATGGGTCAGCTTGAATAAGTTTAGAGTGAAGCTACTCTCTGAACCTTTGCTTTACTCTTCCTCCTCATTATACTCGCTTCTTTGTTGGTGAATGTAAGGAGTTAAGCTCATGGATCTTTTCTTAAATTTCTTTAGAGCTGCACTCAGTATTGCTTCATTAGCAATTTCAAAGGGAGCCACAATTGGCTTCCCATCTTCTTCTTCTTCCTTGGCGATCTTGAGAGAGGTTAGGTCCTCACCACTATCCCCACACCATTTATTTTGTGCTTTCTCCTCAAGAATTTTAATTATGACTAAGTTTGGGTACTAGGTCATCTCTCCTATGAATAAAAAAAGAGAGAAAATAAATTAGCGAGGGGAAGTCATAAAAATTTATAATGGATAGTGAGTAGGTAAAGAAATACTCACCAAGGATAGTGTTGACCTTGCCAAAATAAAGGCAGAAAAAACATTCAGGGTGTGGCCCTACAGCCTCACTATGTCCTACTATTTAGCACCTGGCTAACCAAGCTGGGCTGATTTACTGACCAAGTAGGAGAGATGAATGGTTGACACTAGATATGGTGACAAGCTCTTCAGGAAAATGAGATGTAAGAGCCACTTTTGCACTTTATTTAGTAAATCATGAATTTTCAGTGAAGTCACTAAAAATTGTATGGTTTCATCATGGCGACACTTCACCTTGAATGTTCATTGGAAGAGGATTGAATCCATTGGATGCCCTTTTCTCACAAGTGCAAGATGAAGGTGGTGATACTCTCTATAGAGTTGGGAGGAATTTAGGGTAACAATACTTGAAAAAAACTCTAAAATATCAACCCACTCATGGGGAGAGGAAGGCTGAACCTATTTTTAAAATGGGTGAGCGGGATGTACAATTCAGACATTCTGATCGAGTTAATATGCTCGCTTGTCTTAGTCACCCACAAAGTAAAATTATTTTCAATAGAGTAGCCATAGAATATTGAGGTCATAGAGAAAGAGCCAAATTTCAAAATCTCCTTGATCTTGCTAGAAAGTTGAAGCGGCCTTCTTCAAGAAAGCCATGGTTGCATATGACAAGACTGAGACTGAGATCTACTCATTAAGGAGTTCTATTTTCTTATTATGAAGAAGCAACAAGGTCTTAACTACACCTAGAAAAAAGTTATGGACACTATAAGTAAAAGTAGTTACACAGACATCACATTAAAAATTAAGTGAAAAATGATTACCTGAATCCCATGAATATCTTAAGTGATGGAAACTACTAAAAAAATAATTAATGACCAATAGTGTTATAAATTCAAAATTTTTTTGGTAAGTAGTGAAATACAACAAAAAATTATTTTTATAAAATGGGTTAAAAAAACAACACACTCGCTACAACCTTTATGCCTCACTTTTCAGTAATTAAATTACAGGGTCTGATTGCCTGCCTTCAACAAGTCTGCCATTCTCACACATATAATTAAATAAGAAATTCATAGTAGAGAGTAGAAGGGATGTACTGTGTGACTTGACTGAGTTGTGAAGTAATGTTATCTCAGCCCTAATGGTTACAAAGTTGCACTGATACTCCACCTCTAGGGACTGCTGCCACTGAGACTCCAACACTAACCATGATCATAGTTCGCTAATGTTTTGCTAGGATGAGTCTATGGCTTCTTTCAGGAGAACAATCTCTCTTGGTAGAGCAGCACCCTTGGATGAGTAAGCAAATATTTGCTACTCATTTTCCCAATCATCTCTTGACTACTGAGTAAACTCACCCTTTGTAGACTCGTTGTTGAATCTATGAGTAGGAGAACGAAAACCAAACATCATCTCCTTAATGTCAATTAAGGTGAAGTTCGTAGCTGTGCTGGAAGCTTCAATGATCACTCTTTGTAAGTGCAAACTCTTTGCCAAGTCCACCTATAGTGTCGCTAACTCAATCTATGACAAAATGTGTCACCTTTAGTTGATGAGGAATTCATTAAAAATTAAAGAAATGAAAATTAGATGAAAGGATTTGCTATAGGTCAAACCCTTTGGAGTGAAAGCCATTTATTGATTAAATAGAATTCCTCTTTACTCAAATTATGGCTTAGCAAATCACTCATGGAAAGAGAAGTGATTTAGCAAGGGTACCTAGACTATTAGAGGAAATAACTTGAAGGGCTAGCCAATGCCCCTCAGTATCTTTTGGTAATGCTTGAATGCTAGTCATACTAAATTAAGATCAAAGGAAGAATTCAAAAATGTGGGCACAGTAAATCAAAATGTAACATAATTGGTGGGCATCACTTTAAAAAGGCATTCTTATATAACTATATTTACGATAATAGATCCAACCATCTGGCTGACTAATACCTAGATCAAGGGTTCATCCTCTATTTCCTCATCCTCATAATGGACACTCATAGGTTGCACAAGTTAAGGACTCAACACAATAACCTGTCCTTTAGCAGGGCGAGTGCTTAATCCTTCTTATGGATCCCTAGAGGTATCAAGAGCTAAAGTCCTACTAGTGGGAGGAGTTGGCATGCTTGCCTTAGCCATAGGATTGGCAGTGACCTCTTCTAACATCTTAATTTTCTTGGCCTTCATTTGAATATCTATCCAAAGGGTCACAAGATCCATGTCATTGTAAGGACTTTTAGCATCCATAATAGTCAAGTTTTTCTTGTTTTATAGACTCAACCCCTAAAGTAAGTAGCTAAATAAATTATTGAATGCACTAAAGAAGGATAGAAGGATCCATATATACCCTCAAGTGCAATGGAAAGTAGATTTGATCAGAAGGTGATGTGACCTCTAATAACTTAATAAATTCCCTCTTTTGTATAGTTCATTAAATATTTAAAGCTAATTACTCTTTTCATTTTTCTATCCTTTTTTGCAATGTACCACTATAAGGAGTAAAAGAATCTAGGAGCTAACTATATACCCATAGTAGTGCACAAGCCTAACTGTCCTAACGAGTCTAGTTACCAAGAAAAACATACTTGCCATAAAGGTACTCAAAAATGAAGGCTACTAGAATATGCATAGTCACTGGAAAAGATAATTATATAAATAATAATTCATGAATCAACTCACTGACAGCGGTTGAATACTCAAAAGGATAAGAGGACTACTCCTCTCAGCTAAGTCATACTCACATACTCACAAATGATGGGCTACTCATCTGTACTATCCATCAGGTCTACACCACCTGCCAGACTAGGTGGGCATCCATTTGTTCTTGTTTTACCTTATATACACTTCCTATATATTATCACCCATTGGTATAATAAAGGGAAAATCTTCACTTATAAGGGACCTTCTTTTTTCTTATGCATTAGTCTTTGTCCTCTGATTTTGAGGAATAAAAATTATTGTTTCTCTTGCACATCCCTACTTTCTTGTCTTTCTATTTGTAGTATTTCTATATAACCCTATTCTACAAGTATCTTAGAAAGTTTCTCCTCCATCCATAGACAAATTTATATTCAACATGCATGATGAAACAATATATGCAAAATGTTAGATTATTTTTATTTTTTCCTACAACCATAGGACTCTAAGTGAATTCATGTAAGGAACATCCCCTTGAATAATAATTCAAAAGTTAGTTAGCATCTCTTACATCATATGCAAATAATCTAGATTTCCATTATGTAAAATAAATTCATTTCATTATATATAACATATTTATTTAAATAATTACAATAACAACAACAAATATCCATAATGTTGGGCTAGCTATAGGAATTTTTATTCTCAATTATACCAAATTATGTGACATATTCTCATTTAATACTAAGAATGTAAGGCCATTTCTTATTCTTCTTAACCAAGTCTTTCTATTTCTATCTCTACCTTTCTTAAAATTGATCTAATGTAATACATTTATTTTTTTAATTAGGTCTTCAAATAGCTAGTAGTTTATGTGACCAAACCATTTAAGGTGGCTCTCTTTAATCTTGTCTACCACCAGAGCTACTTCAAACTTATCATGTATATATTCATTTATCATTTTTTTCTTTATGTCTAAAGCCTCTCATCCACTTGAGCATACTCATCTATGTAACACTTAACTTAATTCTATGCTTCTCTTTTGCTAGCCAACATTCTATGTCATACAACATTGTAGGTTTGACCACCATCTTATAAAATTTTTTTCTTGAGTCTAAGTGGTACCTTCCTATCACACCATAGGCTAGATGCATTCTTCCACTTCAACCATCCAACTTGAATGCTACTAATCACATCCTCATCTATATCACCATCATTTTGAATAGACGTGAGATATCCATAGCATTCACTCTTTTTAAGGACATGATCAACCATTATCTCCACTCTACCACTAGATTTTCTACAACTAAAATTACACTCCATGTATTCAATTTTATAAATACTCAAATGAAAGCCTTTAGATTCCAAAGTTGATCTCCATAATTCAAGTTTCTCATGAACTACTTCTTTAATCTTATCAACAAGAAGAATATCATTAGAAAAAAAATATACACCAAGGTACTTCCCCTTATAAATGTCTAGTAAGAACATCTATAGCTAAATCATAAAGATATGTGATTAAACTCGATCCTTGATGTAATCCAACTAAAATAGAAAAATACTTGATCAATCCTCTTTTCAATAGAATAGGAGTAATAGCTTTAGTATACATATCCTTAATGACTTGAATATTAACAATATCAAATCCCTTCTTTTATAAAACTCTCCAAAGCACTTCTCTTAGAACTACATAATATTATTTCTTTAAATCAATAAATATAATATGTAGATGTTCCTTACTCTCCCTATACTTCTCCATAAAATTTCTCAACAAATATATAACATCCACAACATACCTACCCATCATAAATCAAAATTGATTTTAAGAAACTAATGCATCACATCATAATCTATGCTCAATTACTCTCTTCTATAATTTTAATGTATGTCACATTAAATTAATTCTTCTATAATTTGCACACTCATGTGCATCACCTTCATTCTTAAAAATAAAAAATTAATATACTCTTACTCTACTCATCTAACATCATTATTGTCATTCAAATAATATTAAAACGTTTCATAAGTCAATAAATTTCTTGATCTCCTCTTTAATGGACAATCACATGGATTCTTCTAGGCTAGTAGAGGTGTTAAGCAAGGTGATCCATTCTCTCCATCTCTCTTTATATTAGCTTTTGGACCTCCTCTCAAGAAAACTAAATAAGGAAGCTACATACAAGAAGGAAACCAGATTTCACACCACAATCAACCTCAAGATCACACACTTGGCCTTTGTAGATGATCTATTACACTTCTATAATGGAAGCAAAAAAATCCATCAATACACATATGGCAATCATACAAAAATTCACAACACTATCAAGTATGAAACTAACTGCTAACAAATGTTTCTTTGTGAATGACAAATGGATTACCAAAAACAAAATTAAATGGATCAAAGAGAAGACAAGTTTCACTAATTCCACTACTCCTTTTACTTACCTTGGCATCAAAATATACAAAGGAAGACTCACATATTTCCACTTCTATGAGCTCATTGATAAAATATAAAACAATATAAACTCTAACGAGAACTCTTTCCTTTCATTTGGTGGAAGGATCACTTTGGTGAAAAGTATCCTCAACTAAATTCCATTAAACACCACTCAAATACAATAGATCCCTAAAAACATTTAGAAGTGAATAGAAAGGATGATCAATAGATTTTTTTGGTGCCACAAACATAATTCAATTCATTGGGCCAACTCAAAGAAAATAAGCAAACTAATCTAAAATGTTGGCTTGGGATTCAAAATAATAGTAGATAATATTAAATGCAATACTATGAAACTATGAATTAGCTTTAGGAAAGAAAACTCCCTCTAGGCTAAATTCAGACATAAAAATTATTGCCAATAAGCTCACCCAATGGCCATTAAACTGAAGAAATAAGACTTCTTAATATGGAAACATATGTTGCAACATAGAGAAGAAGCAAAAAACCTGATTTTTGGGACATGGGAGATGGAAACATAGAATGGATTGAATCAGATTCCATGATCCTTATACAACTACTTAAGGAGAACAAGAAATAATACATAGCTTGGTTTATTATTAATGGTTTCAAAGCCTAGAGGAACTTGCTGTAAAAATTGCACATCTCCTTCTCCCATATATGGGGAGATTTGTTGGCCAAATAAGGAGCAATCTCTCAATCGTTTTGCACTTTTAGCAATATGGACCCAAAATTAACCTTCCTTCTGAATAGTGACAATATCGACTTACTTTAAATTAGATCTAAATATCTGTAACACTTTTCTTCTTTTTCATTTTGGATTACTTGTATCTTTAGGGTGATCAATGAAATCTTTCATTTATGAAAAAAAAATGTATTAGGATAGGGCAACCTACAATTTAATTTTAGATGTGTTTAATTAGGAGATGAAGCAAAGGTGGAGCTCAATTAATACTATATTATAATAAATTATTAAATTATAATTAATTAGTTATTTTCATTTCTCTCATTAATAAGTTTTCTTATTATGCTTGTTCACACACTTTTAAATTTCATAATGTGATGAATTAGTGAATTTACTAAATTCATGATTTATGGTAGAATCAATGTTAAAAAGGATTCAAGATTCTATTGTATTAAATGTTATCTTATTTTTGTTTGGCAAGATTTAGGTTAAATACTACTTTAATCTAACTCAGATCAATGAACTAAATAGTTCTTAAATTAAATGGGAGTAAAGCAATGCAAGGGAACCTACCATGCTATGTTTTAACATAATATTTATAGTAGAATCTAGCAATAAACTAATTCAAAATTATAAATCAAAAAAGAGGAAGAAAACATAATTTATTACACTAGGGAAGCTGAACAAGGAGGCAGTGATAGCAATTTGGGTTTGTAGAATGGGGTGGATTGAGCACGATATCTGTTAATAGGCTAAGTCGTAATAACAGTTTAAATTGCTACTAAAACTTGTTGTTTAAACCTCTATTGAAGCCATATATAGACAATGATTTCTAATATACTACTATGAAGTGCCGTGTTAATATTGAAATTTTAGTATATAACATACATACACAACAAACAGTTATATCTAAAATAGTTGGACTTAAAACCCATTGGTGCCAAGCCCACCTATCTTAATGAGCTATGTTAAAAGAGAAAATAACACCTGCAAGCAAAAGCATTTAATTTAATGTATTTTATAGAAACTCTTTCAATTAAGCATAACCCCTGCAAAAAATATTATTAGTCTAATAAATAACATCCTTCCATCTAAACTATGCACAAAAAATTCTTACATTTAGTCTAAGACAATACATCACAAAATAATAAAAGTAATATATCACATCAAAATATTGTCCTAATCTAAGTCTAAGATTGGTGACCTAGTATTCTATTGTGTGAAGAGAGTGACAGTATGGCAACTCTGTACTAGGCTTCTTTAAGTTTAAGTTTCAAATTGAATTTAATATTTGTTTGGTTTACCATTGGTTTGTTTAAACTTTAAGTGATTTAGTTGATTTCTTAATTTTTTTCCCATTTTCATTCCTTCTTATGTTAAGATTGAATTTAGGTTTTAAAGAATAAATAGGAGATAAAGTATAAAAGATAATGAATAAATTTCACATTTGTATCCATTAAAAAATTAAAAGATTTAAAATCTTGATTTTTAAAGTTTGTAAACAATCATAATCCAAAATTATATATATTTTTTATTTTTAAATTTTTATAACTATATATTTTACTATACATTTAAGCATATAACAAATGTAAGATTAAAAAAAAAATGTATTCAAGAATTCAAAATTACATGACATATAATGTACTTGATTACATATTTAGTTGAAGGTTGCAACTCTGTATTATATGAAATCGTAAATTAATTGCAATATATCTTTGTAAAATGTATATAGGATTTTCATGAAGACTCTCTAAATATAACCATGCATATTTTCTTTAAAACAAAATAGCAAATATACATTGTAAATATATGTAACATACATACTTCTAAAATAATCCCAACAGTCATACTTTTACATGAAGAGGTGAATTAAATACTTTTAGTTTAGCATTATATTCAACTCAAGATAATAAAAAGATTATAACACATGAATTGTTATGAATTTTTTTAAAATGAGTAACATAATAAATTGAAGAAAGTATGATTATAATGTAAGAAATAATATGATGGACCAAGATACTTTACACACAATGCTTGTTTTAAACTATCCAAACAACATTCTTAATACTTGAGCCACTTAACTATATATTTAAGATGTAATAAAAATAATTGATTTTTTTTAGTTTAAGATTTAGGAAAATTACCATTTTTTTTGCTTGCTCTCCTCAAAATTTGTTGAATCTTCCTGTAGTAGAGCACACTACTATCTATGATGCTGGACATCATCATCCACGCGAAGGATGAATTGCAGATAAAAGTGAGTTTGAAGACGAACCCTTCACTACCACCGATGGTTTTGTTGAAGATTTGTTGGATCTAAAAGGTGAGTAGGTTGTTGGCGGAAAATTGGCCGACTTAGTAAATATGGAGGATGGCAACCTTAAAATCGAAGCCAACTTATTAGTAGTTGTTCAGCAAGAAGTGTAAGTAGTGGTGAATTGTAATGAGTTTTTCCTGTAACTTCCGATGGGAAAAAGTTGCGTGGTTGCAAAAAAATGCCTATGACTCAGTGGTTTTTTTTTAGATGAGAGGGAGCTCGGTTTGTGCTAAAAGAAGAATAATAGAGATTACTACTAAGAGATCCATTTTACCTAGTGGAGGAGAGAAAATGAATATTGCTGCATATTTTCTTTGGAGTTGAAGGAGATGAAGGCATGGGAAATGGGAGCTACATATCCCGCTTTGGTGTGTTTGTCACGAGTGGGACTACATGCTCTCGGTTAGGAGAGAGCTGCAAGTTTCTAAATCCAAAGAGAGAAGGGTTAGTGCAAACCTCATTGTAGCTAGGGACGCATAAGAAATCAGAAGCTATAAAAATTAGTTGAGGAGGCACAATTCTAGAGTGATCTCAATAGAAGGGAAAACGGGTGTTTTTCGCATGAGGAGGTGAAAGTGTGCTGCTACATTTTTTTTGTCCGGCTGTAACAAGGATTTGTCCATGATCGTGGGAGAATGATTGAGATTGGAGATGGAATGTTAGGGATGCTGATATGAGTCCATATCCTCAAATAGACAACAGAGGCAAAAGGGAAAGAAAATTTCCAAGTTGGCTAAAGGACTTCACAACATAAACATATATAATTAATCAGGATAGTAAGGAGGGACAATAACTCATCATATACTTGCAGAGAGACATGTAGGATAAACAACAAAGAAGAAAAGATTACAGGTATACTAATTCAGAGCATAAAATAATTACAATTTTTACAGACTACAAATACAACATGTCCAGAATAGCACCAGAGCCAAAAGATCAACTAGAATGATAATAAGCTACAACAGCACTAAAAATCCCAAAGTATCACCACAGAAGGACAGCACAACTGAAGATAGATAATTCAAGAAAATCTGCAGCAGTTATCCATAATAGAATGAAGATCAGAACCCATGAATCAAGAATTAAAATAAACAATATAACAGTTTTCTATTATTTTGTAACAGAATGAATGAAACAACAGAAGCTAGCAGAAATCAAGAATTTTAAAAGAAACTTATCTTCTGTAGTCTCCCTATTCTTCTCTTCCTCCTGCGCATCTTTCCTCTTGGTTTTCCTCACCGGAAACTATCATTCTTCATCGGAGAACCCAGGTTTCTCCCCCGATTCCAACCGCACTCCCTTTTCCTCTCAGGAGCGACGACAGCTCAAACTGTCAAAATAAAACAAAGCAAAGAAAGAATTAAGGTCAGTAGCATCTAGAAGCATCATCCCACAGCCCAGAAGTAGCCACGTAATCTCCAATTAATGGCTCAATTTCATTCCAAGGAACACAAAACAAGGCAAGGGATCAAGCCGCGCATAAAGCAACGCGTGTAATCCACTAACAGAACTCTGGGAATCAAGAACCGCTCGATCGAAACACAAATCCAAGGGTGGAAAAGAGGCCAACTCAATCCGATGGCTCAAGGCTCAGTTCAAAGAAACTCAATCCAAGTGATTAGATCCAACGGCCAAGCACAAAGGCGCTAATCCAACAGTTCAAAAAGCACCCGCTAATCCATCCCAATTATCTTAACTCAACCGGGTTCAGACCACTCAGAGTGAGTCAGCTCACTGAACCAACCCCCATTCCCACCAAACCAGACCCAATTAGCACTGTATCAAACCAACCATCAACAAGGTCCGTATCATTGGTGCTCTCGTTGACTACATCATCACTCAGAAAATATGGTAGAAGGCACAAGACACACATCCAAAACCCTAGAAGAATGTGTGACAAGGCTAAACAAAATAGAGGAGCAAATGTCCTCAATTTCTATGATATTAAATGAAGTTTCAAGAAGATTATCTTCTATAAAAGAAAAACTAGAGAAAAACTCTCAAGAACAGCAACAAATGCAATCCCAGGTATGTACATCATCTCATAAAGTAGATATGCCAAGGTTTAATGGAGACAATCCTAAAGGCTGGTTGTTCAAAACAGACCAGTACTTTCAATATTACAGTTTATTAGAAGAACAAAAGTTCATAATTTCCTCAGTTTACATGGATGGACCTGCACTTAGCTGGTACCAATATATGCACTTAAATAATCAGCTGCATTCATGGACACAATTTAAAGAACAGGTAATTCAGAGATTTGGTCCCTCTCTATACAGAGATTTGAGAGGAGAATTAACTAAATTACAGCAGACAACAACAGTTCAAAACTTCTACAATGATTTTGAAGAACTAGCTAATCAAATTTCAGGCATCCCACCTGAATTTTTACAAAGCTGTTTTGAATCAGGGCTTAAACATGATATCAAGAGGAAGTAGCAAGAGCACAAACAATTCTTTACAAGACACTCACATAACCGTAAACTACAAGATATTACCTCGATGACAACCTCACAATCAACACAACAATCACAATAGATCACCGACACCTACACAAATGGAAGAAAGAAAGGATTGTGTTTCAATTAGGAACAAATTATATATATGTCATCCAAACACCATGATCAACACAACAAATCAAAGATAAACAAAGATAGTGGATACAAGAAGTATTAGCTTACAATTTCCATTCAATCCAGGCTAAGAAAGATTATATAAAGTATGCATAATTATCAACCTTCCAAATAGTTATAACCACCCAAATAGCTTATATTTTATTTCAGCTATAGCCCAACTATATAGAATACAGCCAGCACTACAACCACCTACCTAGTCATAATGTTTATCTTTTTATATAAACACTACATAGAATATCTTAGAGCATAGCTTTTCCATAGTAATAAGTCGGTACAACAAGATAAAGCAGATGGACAAACAGAGAAGCATCTTATAATACAGCCACATATGAAGGAGGAATCATGTTCAGATAGGTGGGACAGAGACCCATATCATTTACAGGAAGCTCAAAAACAAATATCATTGGGAACAAATGGCCGATAAACATAGAAGAGAGCTTCACAATATAGACATGATTCTACAATACACCCAGTAGAATTACCAACTCAGTTCAGAGAGGTGCAGATATTAATCAAGCCTGTTAAAAGTTTTAGATTACATAACAGCACCACAGGGAGATCCACAAATTAAAGAAACATTAAGGCAATGGGAAGGACTTCTAACCACAGATGCTTCTTGGGTGTCAAGTAAAGAAATACAGAAAGCATCTCAAGAATTGACCTTGAGGACAAGGTCAGTGTGGGGAGGGGAGTAATGATATGAGTCCATATCCTCAAATAGACAACAGAGGCAAAAGGGAAAGAAAATTTTCAAGTTGGCTAAAGGACTTCACAACATAAACATATATAATTAATCAGGATAGTAAGGAGGGACAATAACAGCCATACATCATAAATACTTAACAGACAGAGACCAGATAGGATAAATAATAAAGAAGAAAAGATTACAAGTATACTAATTCAGAGCATAAAAAAATTACAATTATTACAGACTACAAATACAACATGTCCAGAATAGCACGAGCCAAAAGATCAACTAGAATGACAACAAGTGCAACACTAAAATCCCAAAGTATACCACGTAGACAAAGACAATCAAGATAGATAATTCAAGAAAACCCCGAAGTTATCCATAACAAAATGAAGATCAGAACCCATGAATCAAGAATTAAAATAAACAATATAACAGTCATATTTTGTAATGAATGAATGAAACAATGCTAGCAAAAAATCAAGAATTTTAAAAGAAACTTATCTTCTGTAGTCTCCCTATTCTTTTCTTCCTCCTGCGCATCTTTCCTCTTGGTTTTCCTCACCAAAAATTGTCGTTCTTCATCGGAGAACCCAGGTTTCTCCCCCGATTCCAGCCGCACCCCCTTTTCCTCTTAGGAGCGACGACGGCTTGAACAGTCAAAACAAAACAAAGCAAAGAAGGAATTAAGGTCAGTAGCATCTAGAAGCATCATCCTATGGCCCAAAAGCAGCCGCGTAATCTCCAATCAACGGCTCAATTTCATTCCAAGGAACACAGAACAAGGCAAGAGAATAAGCCGCGCATAAAGCATCGCATGTAACCCACTAACAGAACTCTAGGAATCAAGAACCGCTCGATCGAAACACAAATCCAAGGGCAAAAAATAGGCCAATTCAATCCGATGGCTCAAGGCTCAGTTCAAAGAAACTCAATCCAAGTGATTAGATCCAACGGCCAAGCACAAATGCGCTAATCCAACGGTTCAGAAAGCACCCGCTAATCCATCCCAATTATCTTAACTCAGCCGGGTTTAGACCACTCAGAGTAAGTTAACTCACTAAACCAACCCCCATTCCCACCAAACCAGACCCAATTAGCACTGTACTGAACCAACCAACAACAAGGTCCGTATCAGATGCAATTTGTTCTCGTGAAGATGAGGGATGTTTCCACTTGGTTTTGTTTTTTTTTCCTTCTTTTTTGTGTCCCTCGGAGAGTCTTCATGCATGGGAATTGCCAGACCAAAAAGAAATAAAGATGGACAGAAATGGGTCACATCAATGAAGAAAGAATGAAGTTGTGTGCCATTTGAATAAAAAAACATTGAGACTTCTTAATGTGAATACAAAAAAATGAAGTATAGAGACTTTTTTGAAGAGAATGCTGATCTTTTGTATCATTATTATAATCTTCTCATTTTTTAATGAAAAAGTGATGGGAAGAGAGTGATTTGGCAAGGGATTTCACTTAAACTTTATTCAATAATTTTTCAAAAGTCTTAATTATAAAGACCTTTAATAGAAAGGACATAGGGCCATGAATGTTTCATTGGAGTGTTTCAACAACGTGTTAATCTTGTAATTAAGGCTCGCACTTAACATTGAGAATTCTCTATCTCAAGATATAATCAACTAAAGTTTCTCTTGCCTTTTTCTTTCCAATAACTAAATCTCCCATAGTGTGGTGGTGTTGCATCCTAATGAATCACTTTACAAAAGATTTTTCTAGTTTAGTAAATGTGTCCACTAAACCATTCGGTAACTCCACATACCAGTTAAAGGAAACCCTAATTAAACTACTGACAAATTGTCTAAATAACAAGGCATCACTTCCTCCGGCATTGCAATAACTTACCCAAAAAAATGTGCCAAATGTTGTTTAGGGTTACCCATCCCATGAAAAACATTGAATGAAGGGGGCACAAATCCCTTTGGGTAATGCACAAAATCATATTCCTCAAGGCAGGGTCTACCCTTTGGAATTAGAGTTGCACCTCAAGACTATGCTATTGCCTCCTTTACCTATTGTTCCATCAGAATTTTAGATCAATTTTAGGAGTTACATCATCTATTATTTTATTTTTTGCATAAAGAGAAAATTATATTGATTACTAAAAGATTACAGTAATCCAAAAGTTGAAAAGAAAAGGGGGTGGTTACAAGCATTTTGTTCTAATGTATGGGAGCCCTAGCTTGTCACTATGTACAAGTAAGCTCGGCTCTTTGTCAAGGTGTTTGGAGGATGAGAGGATTTGATGTTGTGCTCCTTGCTCTGTAAATAGATTAACAGGTCTATTACCTTCCCTCCATATATGGGAGCAAGAGACTTTGAGGTTCCTTCTTAGTTTATTGATAGCTTTAAGGAGGTTGATAATGAGCCAAGGGGGCTGTTTGATCTGATCTTTGTTCAAGATTTGTATGGGTGAGGTCTTCTTGAAGCAAGAAGGAGAGTAAAATGAAGCGTTGTCGTTAAAGCATGAAGTGCTAAAAGGGCAGCATAAATCATGGAGTAGAAGTAGATGTAGTCACCTTTATAGTTCCTGAAGATGCCACCAATTCCAGCATTATTGGTTTTGGTATTGAAGCTACCATCTATATTAATTTTGATGTGTTCTTGGTTTAGTTTCTTCTAGAAGTCAAGATTGCAGGTTGGCAGTTTGTAGTTGACTATATTCACATACTTATTTTTCTAGTTCAAAGTTTTTCCTCTTTCCATCAGTTGGGAGTGGGATTTGATCTTGAGAGAAATGGATTCAGCATTGATGTTGGAAGTATTATGCTTGAGATCATTTCTAATAGTCCAAATGAACCAAAGGATGATAAAGATTGCATAGAAAGTTTTGGAGGGCTGCTTGTATGTTGCTTGATTTGATTTGTCCAATAGTTGAACCAAGTTGAAGATTCCATCACCATTATGATCATTTATTGGTTTAAAAAAAATGTTCCATAGTGTTTTGCTGAATTTGCAATGGATGAAGGTATGAAGGAGATCTTCTTCTTCTTCTTTACATAGATGGCATCTTGAGGGAACTTTAAGGCCTTTAAGTTTGAGGATATCATCAAGGGGAAAGATGTGGTGAAAGAGTCTCCAATAAAAGAAGGCGATTGAGGGTTAGATACTTGGGATCCAAAAAACTTTCCCCCAAAGAGCAGAGTTGGTGTATTTCCACCAAACTGAAAGGAGGGTCTTGTGAATTGAGTTGTGGGTGGAAACGCCCTTGATAATCAGTGTTCCTTTCCTTTCAGGGTTGATAGACCTGTTGCAGATTTTGCTATAAATTTGGCGAGGGAGAACAACTTGCAGTTTATGTTGTTCTTAATGTTGTTCTTCTAAATCAAACCTCTTTTCATCAGTGGAATAGGATTCTTCTAAATGCTCTAAAGGAGGTTGGGAAGAACTAGGAATAAAACTTTAGAGTGATTGCATAGCGGCAATCATGTTATCCATCTTCTTCTCCATCCTCAAGACCTGATCATCTTTCTTATGCAACTGAAGAATCAGTTGCTAAGTGGGATCAAATACAAGACTCTCTTATGATTCATCTTACTCTTTCTTTGATTCCCTCATGTCTACCATGAAAATGTGTGCTACAGGTAGTCCTATGTCTACCTCCTTTTCTAACTCAGACTGTTCTTTTATTTTATTTATTTTATCATTTTTTACAATAGTCTACATCTCCTCTTTTGTCAAATAGAGTGGAACACCATTGTTATCGAGGATGATTTCATACTCATCTTTTATGTCCATGGGTTTCACATAAAATGCTTCTTTTTTATGATTTTCATAGATAGTGGGGACTTCCTCTACAACTAGAGTGGTTCTCGGACCAATGTGTCCTTCATCTAAGATCCCCATATTTTAAGGAGATAAATGAAGAGACTTTATCTCTTTCTTAGAAGTAGGATGAAGACGGTCCTTCAGTTTAGGGCCTCAGTAAAGATGATAAAGGCCTTTTTTTAGTAGGCCGGGTGACTAGTACTCTTTCGAATGCTGGTGGTGCAGTAATGTTTTGCTTAAGAGCCAACAAAAATTTCCGGACATAAACTTTTTAACTTTCTTTTCTAGGGAAAATTCTACCTCTCTCTAAGCTAGCAGATTGCTCCCTATGCCATGTTAGTGATATTTTTGGATAGTGATATCAATATGGTATAATTGGATGAGATGATAAGATCTTCTTCTATTAGGGAGGACCAACTTTACCTTCTCTTTTTTTTGGGAAGTGGTAGGTCTCTCTAAGATTTCTCTCTCAAGGATTCTGGATACCTCATCCTTCATGACCCTAAGTAACTCCTCTTTAGTGTAAGACGAGGACCCATGAGTTCTATGAAGAATCTATTGTAATCTATCACTCATTTCCCTATTCAACAATCTAAAGTTTTTTTTCTTTCATAAGTTAAAGGATGAGGTGGACAACTCACTATCCTGGACACATCCCCCTCTCCCTTGATTGTAGAAATAAGGTGGAATCTGCTACTTCCTAAGAAATAAGTAGCTGGAAGGGTATATATATCCCTTTCCTTAGATAATTCTATTTATATCATATCTTTTTGTTTTCTCTCTTTAGAGCTTGTCTTCTAAGTTTCCTACCTCTATTCTTTTTTGGACTTTAATCATTTGGGGAGGCTCAAGAGTGGACCCTACCTCTAAAGTATTAGGAAAGAAGGAAGCACGTAATGTCTCTACAATAAGAAATTTGAATTGTTTTGGCATAGGGCTAGTTTGGACCCTTTCAGTGACCTCAACAATAACTTCCCTACCAATAGTAGGGGTATTGCAGGATACACTAAAGAACTCCAAAATGGGTTCTTTGTCTTTAATTGGTACTTCACCTATAGGAGCAAGAGTTACTTCATTAGCTTTAATGTTCAAATATTGAAATCAAACTCCAACTTGATGATAAAATATCAGCTAAATCTACTACTATCAACAGAGAAGCTAATCTCAGATGTGTTAGCAAAATTGAGTTGCCCAACCCTTTTCTATTTTCAAATACAAAAATTGAATTAATTATAAGTGGCTTTAATTAATATAATGTAGCCAAAAGAAAAACTTTTGACCCATTAGGAGAATTTAGCCAATTTTATTATTGCTAGAGTTTTTAAAAGTAAATTTTTAATTTTTGAAAATGTAGAAGTTATAGAACCCCCTTATTTAATTTCAATAAATTGGAAAATTCTATATCTTATTAGATGTTGAATATACTCTACCAAAGATAAAATTGAGAGATACCCAATAGAATGAAAGTCAATCTTAACTCATGAAAAAATAAGTGCATTATCAATGCATAGAAATAAAAGCCTATTTCTAAAGTTGAGAGAGGAACTATTCCCAGCAGAGTCGCTAGAAAATTTTGATGGAAAATTTAATTTGGAATACTATGCAAATCTCAGGGGTACTTATTTAGATATTCAAATACATCATTAAAGGTTAAATATATTATCTCAAAAGATAAATATATTTCCCCATAATGGATTCGATTACTTAACAAGGTTTCCTAAGGCTGGTAGGTCTTTGATGTATGAGAGATTTTTCCCTCGAACTACAAGGAGAAGTAGAACAGGGTTTATCCCCTATAGTTAATTACATCTTAGGAATGAAGGATCTCCTCTTAAGAATACTCTTGATTAAGGAAATAGATTTTTATTTCTATGAATTTCAAAGCTTGTCTTAAAAGGGTGGTAATTTAGAAATTCGATAGGGAACACTCTAAAAAGAGAAACAATTCTTTTAGAGGCTAATTATGATTAAGTAAGAAATGCTTATATATATTGGGATGCCCAGTAAGTATTTTAACTAACCAACCATTGCGATTTGTAATTTAAGAATGAATTTAGTAGAGTTTTAATTGACATTTTATCAAAAATCTAAGGCTTAGATTATAATAGCACAAGATTGAAAAGTGCTTAGGATTGAAAACTTATTCCTAAAGGAATGCTTCATAACCTAAGTCTATAGGTGTTCTTGACACAAGTTAGAGGCTTGACTTATTTTAACTTTTGAGAATTATCAGCTCTTTCTCTCACTTGACAAAATGAACATATCCCTGACTCTTTTAAACATATCACCCGCCTAAAAGGACCATTAGCTAATTTCACCTAAGCGATTTTTAAATCCATGAGTTTAGTAATCATGCTATATAAGATGGCTAGGTTGTTATATTTTTAGGAATGAATCTATGAACCTAAGCTCACTTCCTAACCCTAAGATCATGTTAAGTATGATATCCACCTAACTAATGCAACAAATTTCATTTTTTTTATGTTCTAGCTAACAATTCATTCAAGCCCTTGGGTATGTAATTTATACCTACAATGATTTATAGTTAGAAATGGTTATGGGCTAAATCAGAAGAAAAGGCACACTGCCCCAAGAAGGGTGTTCATCCTTAAAGATCAAATGCCCCCTTTTATGTGTAATGGGTGAAGCGCCTAATTCAAGGAGAATGAACAATATGCTATCATGTTTCACAAAAGATAATGGTTTCTAGTTTCTTTTAAGGTTTGTCTGAGGCTTTAATTAATGTGAGGTTATAAGTTTGTTTATTTTTGTGTTCAGGTTGTTTATATTTAAATTGGGTTTAAAATTTAATTTTCATAGGAGCCTAACATTCTAGGCATTTCATCAGAGAAACACAACAAAAAAAGAAACCTAGAAAAGCAGGTTGTTTCTAATATTCACCCAAAATAAATCAAATTAACTTAATTAAATCAAGCCAATGTCAGCTGGGTACTGGTGTACACCCTGAAAGAAAGGGAAAAATGGGTAGTTGAGCTCTACCCTTATACAATCAAGCCTAAAAGTAAAAGTTTGATCTATGGGGATCTTTTTCCACGATTGTCACCTTCTTTAGGGACCGCGACAAGCTTTACAAGGGACCAATGAGACCATGCACTAGTAGGATCTGCTCCTATTATTGCTAGACCCTATAGATCATAACCTAATTATAGGATCAAATTATATTTATAATTATAAAAAACATTCTTGAACCCTACAAAATAGACATTAGGAAATACAAACAACACTCTTGCAGTTATATTTATAAATATACAGGCTATGCATTAGTAGTATGCCAAGCCCACCTATCCCATTGGGCTGTGCTTAGGGACTTAAAATACATGCAAGAAAACATCATTCATATATTCTTTTTATTACTATAGTCCCTTTTAGCATAGCCCCAAACAGAAAATAGTATTAGTCAAAAAAGAACATCATACCTTCCAAACTAGCTGGCAAACAATCCTAACCATCCAGCCTAAAATAGTACACCATAAAATAAAATAAAATATTTCACATCACATCATAGGATATCATAAAACATCGACCTAACTTAAGTCTAGGGTCAGTGACCTAATGATCGCTCAAAAAAAATACCATTAAGGATACTCTCTGCCATCTTTATTGAGATAGCCAAGTGTATATTTTTTCATATGGTAGATTACTATATATTCAACCAGATTTTTCCAAACATTATATTAGGGTTTATTTAGTTCTCGGTCCCACTTCCTATGAACACAGGTTTTCATAATTAATTACCCCTCTTACCGTAGTAAGAGAGCACTCTCAATTAAAGTTAGAAACAAACATATCTTATTTAATTTGACTTGGTGTTTAGCGGTACGTACTTTGACATAAATGACTATCATTTAAATTAAAGTGTATATAAGAGGGGAGGGGCAGAATGATGACACACCCAATTAAGATCCCATGGTTGTATCATCCTGGGCTATTGTGGTTTGTAGTCAACCTTTCCAGGGGACATAGTTCCTGTCTGAAGACTCCTTGTTAGCAGGTATGAGTTGTGTCATCCAAGGTGTTCTTGTATACTTGGGTGATATTTATCTAAGGTGATAAATTTAAGTTAACCTTAGCTAATAAAAGGTTTTTAAGCTATTAAATGTATTCCACAATTTATAGCTTAAGAAGCAAAGCTATTTACGGAACATACAGGCTATTACCATGATAAAATATAGTGGAGCAAATAGAAGCAAGCCACTTGGTTATAGAGTTTTGATAATATCTACATTTCATGTGGTATCATTTGATGACCAAACCATACGTACAAATGACACAAGTTGCATCGTTACTAGGATGAGATTATTTGAGTATAAATATAATTATATTTAATTTGACATAAACTATTTATGAGTAGAGATTTTCTTATCTTATCATTCTTGACAAATAATGATTGATAGGTGGATGATTGTTTACTTTAAGTTATTTTGAATGATGAACTTCATCCAATTTGAACATGTCTCCTTTAGATGAAATTTACAATCAACATAATCACCATTAGGAAATGATTAAGTTTTCTTAACTTTGAACCATAATTAGAACCCAAGAAATATTAAACGCGACATCCTTAGACATTTAATTTAGGTAATTGTTACTATGCCGGGGCACATGCGAGTATTTTTTTTAATAAATTTCTATTAATATTTGTTGATTATCTTTAAATTTTTACATATGCGTGAAATTAAAATTTATTTTATATTAACTCACAAAGCATCCTCAAACATAGAACTTAAGCAATCATTATTATGCTGAGGAACATGCAAGTGTTTTAGGACTACTATTATTAAATTCCACAATATTAAAAAATATGTTTATTAAAGTAGTGCCTCGACGCTGGGAACATAGCTCCTCGACATTGAGAATATAACGCCTCAGCACTTGATAGCATTGTGGCACTGTAAAATTGGCACCATGGCATATAGTGCTTAGTACTATAGAATTCTAGGGTAGATATTCATGTTGACCAACTAACCAGTGCCTAGGTACTAATCATATGGTGCTACGATACCAATCAATGGTCAATTTAGATAAGATGGTAGATAGACATGCACTTTAAATGAAAAGGATAAACGTTTTGACTAGCGTTGCAGTACTATATCAATGCTTGACAAATTTTCTATTATGAGAATAACGATAATGAATGTTCATTTTGACTACCACATTAGTAGACTTGACTAGCTGATCAGCACCTCGATGTTGCAACGCTATATTACTATTTCAAAACCTGAGTGGTTAGTATTTCGGTGCTAACATTGTAGTACCATGGCTCTTTGTCGAGTTTATAAATAGACTTCTTAGGCTGGTCATTTTTCTAATCTACATTTTATATTCTTTAGAGCTCTTTCTCTTTCCATTTTCCTTCTAAGAAAGTATTCATGCTGCTAAAGAAGCTCATCAACAAGAGGAGGGTGACTTCAAGCAAGTTTAGCAGATTCATTAGAGTAGAGGCTGAAGAGAGGTATTAACACGCCCTCAGTCGCAAGCATCTCATCATAGAAAGGAGCTTCTTTAACCCTAGTTGAAGAGTAGAAGGGTTGACCAATGAACGTGGTTGGGCTAAGATAACCTACGAAAGCAGTTCCTATGTCATCCCCATTGTGTGAGTGTTCTTCGCTAATGCAAAGAAGCATCATAACAAAAAAAATTTCAATTGGGGGAAGCTGGTAAGTTTAAATAGCACTGCCATAAATGCAAATTATGAATTTCCAATTGTGGCCTATGATCAATATCTTTCCTATTATAATGAGCACCTAAATTTTGATGAAATTCTTGATTTTCTCATTGGTAGAAATGTCAAATTATTAACTTTCCTACCATGCCAGCCTAATGGTAGAATCAAAAGCTCGACATTATTTCATTTCTGCTAAGCTGATGCCCAATAGTAATATCAGTGATGTAACCAAGGATAGGGTTATTTTGAATTTTGCAATTCAAAAGGGCTTTGCAATTCATATAGAGAATATTATTCCTAATTCTATTTGTAATATGCTTAGGGGTAGTACTACATTACAATATGGTCATCTATCTCTAATCTATAATTTGTATACTACCATAGGGGCTTTAAGGGAGCTCGATGAATATGTTCTTATTCAGAAGGCTCCTCTAACAAAAAGGCTTATTGAGGGGTTTGGCTTGAGGTTTGAAGTGGGGGAGAGCTCATGTGCCACATGACCTCGACCCCAATTTTTGTCAATCCTTAAATGACCAATTCTCAAATTTAAGGAAAGAGGTAGGTGAGAGTAGCCATAGGAAATGGACTTTAGAAAAGAAATTTGATTATCATATGGATCAACATCAAAAATAATTTTCTAATATAACCGAAATCAATATGGCACTAGTCCAATTTTTTTTGAAAATTATGATTTTAGGAATTCATGTTAGGCTTCTTTTTCTATGGTACCTCAATATCCCCCTTATGTAACTACCTTGTCAGAGTTAGACACAAAATAGGAGGAGGATGATTATGATTATTAGTTTCCCCCTTTCTTTCTTTTTTAATTTATTATATATATTTATATATATATATATATATATATATATATATTTATATATAGTATATATATATATATATAATATATATTATTAACAAAGATGTGCCTTTATTTCTATTCCCTTGTGTTTATTATTGTGTAATGCTCCAAGATTTAAAATTTTCTAAACTGAAAATTTTTTGCTCAATAATAAAGCTCAATGCCTCAGTGCTAATAGACTAGCGCCATGGTGCTATTATGCTGAAATGATTGATTCAAAAACCCAAGAGCTTAGTGCCTCGGTGCTATGTGTTATGAATTGGATTACATCATGAATGTCCTAATATTATTATTTTAAGTGTAGAAACACATCATCTCGATGCCAGGATACCATTGCCACGTTACTAAGAGATGCCCAACAAAGTTAATTTTTTGAGGGCTTAGCACCTTGGTGCTATAATTGTAACACCAGGGAGCTATGGGTAAAACTTGAATCATCATATAAAAAACTGTAACATTATAATTTGGATTCAATTCTGTGAGTACAACTCCTTAGTGCTATAAGATGGCAAGATAAGCTTAATTTTCTCGAGCACACAGTGCCTTGGTGTAGTGCTAATAGCATTGCGATGTTACTTTACTGGTATCTAAAATTTAAAATTTTGGTTGCATAACGCTTTAGTAATGCTAGGTTTATACATATTTTAGTGGAAATCACACTTCTCCCTTATTCTAAATCCAAGGTCAACGGAGGGAGGGTTTCATTTCACATCAAAATTAAGTTCAATGGTGGAGGATATAGCGCCTCAGTGCTAAAAAGGTGGCATTGTGGTATCGCATTAGAGATAAGAGGACCTGAAGACTTAGCACAACAATGCTGAATGACAGCCCGTCAGCACTAATAGAATGACTTTATGCATGAGAGCTTAGCACTATGGCACCCCATTCTTAGTGATTTGGTGCTCTAGATAGGGCATTGAAGGTTTCATTTCTGAGAGGTTGGTGCCTTGGCACTAGGCCTTGGTGCCACAGTGCTATGGAACTGAAATGTCTAAATTGAATTTAATTCTTGAATATTTTAATAAGCTTTATAAAAATTCAGTAGTATAACACCTTAGCAGTGCTATGTTTTTACATATTTTAGTGTAAACACAAATTTCTCACTTATTTCAGATCCAAGATCAGCGGAGGGAAAATATTCTTCTCACATCATAACTAAGTTCAATGGTAGAGGACTTAGATATTCAACATTTAAGATTATGGCATATTTTAAGTCTTAAGGGGCTTTCCTTTTTACTCCAAATCCAAGATCTATGGAGATACACTCATTTATTTCTCACTGGATCCAAAATTGATGGTGGAAATTTGAGTAAATTTCATTTTCAAAAAGAAAAACATGTAAATAAATCATTCTTGGAAGTTTTTTTTTAAAATTAGAATCCAGGAGAGTAAGGCTTGATCTTGTTTCTTGTATGAGGAGATCACTCTCCTAGCAGTAGGAAGCATGTTGTTGATAGTGCAGACCATTGAGAGCATAAACAGTGAACTGGGTTAGAGTGAGAATGAGGGAGGAAGGAAGAAGAAAGAGAGAAGCTACTTTCCCCTTTTTATAGTTACTTTCCTCTTGCTGAGGGCAATTTTATTCTCTATAACTATTCCCCCTACTCCCTCTAAGAGATTATTTTTATTGGGGCGAGAATGGTGGCTTTATTTTGTTCTGGGACATTTGAGTGAATTTTAATCACAAACTCACATACACAATGCATGTGCAAGGACTTGAACCCAAGACCTATTGGTTGAAAGCCAAAGCTCTCAACCACTAGGCTAAGGTGCCTTGTCAATGGTGAATTTCTTGATTTAAAAATTAAGGATACATAATAGCACCTCGACGCTGGTATCACAGCCTACAATGCTGTGCTATTTTGTCGGGCAACCATCAGTGGTTGTTTGAGCTTCTAAAATATTTTTTATGGTAGCAAGAATGCTTAGGCACTATGATTGCAATGTCACTATGCCCCAAAACTAGGATGTGTAAAGTTTTATCATTTTTCATTTATCTCATGCCATCATTTTTCTTAGATGCAAATAAAATTGCCTCCCAATGAATTTGTTGCTTTTTTATTTTTTTATTTGTGACTTTATGTAGCATAATAAATACAAAGAAAATATAAGCTTTAATCATTTTCATTTATCATGAAAGACAAAGACATAGTAGAGGTTACAACTATAGGTGATTGGCTTGAATTTCTCTAATACAAACATAGGCTATTTGAGCTCTATAAGGTATAATAGACTGTCTCTCTCTAGTTTTATGAAGATGTTGAATGATAGCCTCCTGGTCATGGACCGATAAGAAAAGGAGCACTCAAGTTCAGTTATTTGGGTGTCTATTTGTGACCAGTCTTCTTCTATTGCTATCACAGCCTAACTAATAATAGTTATTCTTTCTAATAGATCTTGTTTCCTCATATTTAACTCTCTCAATTTAGTTGATATATCGAAGAGCTCAATCTGTGCTCTAAAAAGCTCTCTCTAATAGGATCTCAAAGCTCTGAGACTGTGCTCAAGGTCTTAGCGAACTAGAGAGACTTGATCTGAAATAATGCTAAGGTAAGTCTCTAGAATAGAGATTCTCGATAAATAACCTCATGATAAGTACTGCATAATGAGAATATCTCAAACTAAATATCTCTATACAGGGATCTTGAAGTTGCAGCTCTCATGTTTCAAGATCTAGGATGGCAGTACAATCCAATAGAGAGTTTGCTTCCATGCAAAAGCTAGAAAGCTCAAGTAAGACTTATGGATCAACACTCAGAAGTAGATGGCATAATGGAGTCACTATATTGCATAGGCTTTTTGAAGAGCCATGATGTAATGAAGGCATGTGCTGTATTCTTGAGATAAAACATGAGATCTCCATACCAAATAGCCTCTGAGCTATATCTTTCAAGCTAAGAATATGATGTCTCTTTACATAAGAATTAATATCTGAAGAACATCTTGAGTGGTTAAAACTATCACCCATGTTAAATTTGATAAGAGCGGCACATAGCTAATCATCAGAGTATCAGATTCTTTAATGTGTGGGTCCTCTTCAACATGTATATGCTCGCTGGTAATAGGTCGAGTAGACACTAGCGAAGTAGCACTAGTGTTTATCGGTAATACTAGTGTGACATCATTATCCATATGTCCTGTGGGTGGATCAATTGGTATTAGTGGAACAAGTATATTAATAAACTCATCTATCCTTGTTACTCCCATATCATGACCAACTATTATAGGGTTATGAGTATCTCTGTCATCTCTATCTTGAGCTGATGAAGCCTTTCATCATCATTTCCTACTATTGCCCAACTTATCTGATGATCTCTTAGGAGCATGAGTTATCTGTTGGGGCAATGCAAATGTCATGCTAGTCTAGATCTCCCCAATCTATGACTGTACATATAGAAACCTAGCTCTAAAAAAAAGAGTATTTATGATGAATCCATAGTAACCATAGGTGACTAATCCATTTATAAGTCTTCTATGAAGCTATACAGAAATCTTAACCAGTTTATAGGTGAAGTATGAAAGCCCAAGGTATGGATGCTACTATTAATCAAAAAAATAGTGGAAGCATCTCTAGGGAATGCGTATCTGCTTTATCTACTATCTATGGTAGTGCATATATAAGTGTAGC
This sequence comes from Cymbidium sinense, assembly GCA_021442155.1. Taxonomy (NCBI): domain Eukaryota; kingdom Viridiplantae; phylum Streptophyta; class Magnoliopsida; order Asparagales; family Orchidaceae; genus Cymbidium; species Cymbidium sinense. The sequence continues at coordinate 116,896 of JAKCPB010000914.1, forward strand.
CTAAGTGAAATCATACTATCTAACCACTCTATTGTGATTGTATCCCTCCAATATAATAGACTCATAATGTCTATAACAAAGCCAAATAGGTCTTAACATGATGAGATATTCTGCAATGCATCTGTATCATAGCTTTGATAACATCAGGGGTGCCTCTCTATCTATAAGAGTGTCTATGAATTTCTGTCCCAAGCTATAATCACGCAGGCTATGAAAAATTAATCTATGGATGACCAGAAAGTGCTCCATCATGTGTGATGAAGTAATCATAGAGGTCCATATATGATCTCTATTTAAGGCGACTATAGCCTTGGTCAATTGGATGATCATAGGTAAATGCTACTTTCTGAAATTGGATGGCATCTCAAGATAACTAAAAGCCTCTGATATATGTGCATGAATCCATCCATTAAGTAGTGCTAAGGAGCATCTACATCATAGTACCATGAATTAGCCATCACCTTCACTCTGCCTAGTCCTTGGTATAGGTAAGCTATTGATGCTGGCGTAGTGCTATCCTCTCACCTCAAGCAAGCAAGTTGGCCATCAAATGAGTGGAAGAAAAGAAAAGTCTACTATATCCTAGAAATATGAAATAGCATAGCAAGGTGGCAATAAAAGCAACTAGTGATAGCTCCTCATCAATATCTCATGTTAAGAATTGCCTAAAACTTACTTTTTCTTCTAGCTTGAATCTAGCACTGAATGACTCTTCATCTGAACAAGATCTCATATCAAATGGATGCTCTAATCATGCAAAGTGGGGTGAACACATTGCTGCATCAAGGAAGCTCTCGGATCATGTGTCTATAGTAACTGTGCTCTACCACCTATGACCAAATCTCCATTCTCTAAATAATCTCTAGTAGTGATCTAGAGCATTATGGAGACCTGAGGAATATACATGATGGCCTCTCCTACGTTGACCATTTGGTTGACACTAAAAAAGCTCATGATCTAGAGGTACACACTCCTCATAGGGAATGCCTATGATATGAGGACCTATTATATTTTGCATGTCGGCAAAAGTTATTTCCATCTCATGTGGACCAATCTAGTAGGTATTAGTGATCTTATCCCAATGCTCTACTATATTCTAAATCCAAGAAAATGGGAGGCAACTATAATTAAAAAGAGATGCATATATTTCATGATATATATTGGCCCTCTTGAGGATGTCACCCTGCATTTGTATGTGATGATGTGCTTAATATGTATAGCCACTAAGAGCTGGTGATGATGTGCTTAATATGTTTAGCCACTAAGAGTTGGCAATGGTGTGCCAAGTACCAACCCTAGGTCCTAATCTTATGCCTCATGGTGTAATATGCGATAACCCAAAAGTCTGACTGTGCTTGCAAAGGAGCTATATTTGCAGCTGGCTGAAGCACATCAAAATATCCAAAGCTATGGTGATCTACAATTCACTCTAAAGGAACATCATGACTGTGTCTCAACTTTAAGTTAATTACTCAATTAATAAAATCATGGCTTGATGGAAGCTTTGAATTGACAGATAACATGCATGATGATTGACCAAATAAATCCTCAAAAATATCCCTGTGCATTAACATATCCTGATGCCATGAGTGTCACTTCTGCAATCTGATTGTGCCACATGGATCATGGGCTTCAATAGTGGCCCATATCTAGTCCTCGATAGGTTCTGTAAGAGGTGTATCACATGGGCATCTTTAAATAAACATCGTAGTCATTCTATAGCAAATCTAGACAAAAGAAACATATAAATTCCACTATCATTATCAAAAGCATTAATATCTAAATTTGTAAATAGGCTATGCTTATGCATTTTGATTTAATCTTCACTAATTTCAAAAAGTTTAAATTTAATTTATTAAATCAAGATTTATATTTAGACCTCTCCCCTTTGGGTATATTTAGACTTAAATCCTATGTTGGATTTAAGCTTACAGTTAGATTCGACCTCTTTTGGACATGATGGAAATCTAAAGTTTAGATTTTAGATCCAACCCCCTTTTTGGCATGATGGAATCTAAATTTGGGTTAAGGTCCAGCCTTTTTGGAAATGATGGATCTAATCTAGCCTCTTTGGGCTTTATTTAGATTTGGATTTATCCCCTTTAAGCATGATGGATCTGACCTGACACCTTTGGGCATGATGGATCTGATTTGGACACTTTGAGCATGGTGGTTTATTTAAATTTAAATCTAGCCCATTTGGGCATGATGGATTTGATTTAAATTTAAATTCGACCCCTTTGGGCATGATGGATCTTTTATTTAAATTTTGATTTGGCCACTTTCGATATATTTAGGCTTAAATCCTATGTTGAATTTAAGCTTGGACATAGATCAAACCTTTTTTAGATATGACAAAATCTAAAGTTTGGATTTTAGATCTAACTGGCTTTTTGGCATGATGAAATCTAAATTTGGGTTAAGATCCAGCCCTTTTTGGACATAATGGATCTAATATAGCCTCTTTTAGCATAATGGATTCTTTATTTTAATTAATATTAAGCCCTTTTAGGCATGAATGATCAAACTCGGGCCTTTTGGGCATGATGGATCTGATCTGGCCCCTTAGACCACGATGGATATTTTATTTAAATTTGGATACCACCCCTTTAGGAATGATGGATATGATTCGACCCCTTTGGGAATGATGGATCTGACTACACCCCTTTAGGCATAATGGATCTTTTATTTAAATTTAGATATGTCCCTTTCAAACATGATGAATCTGATCTAGCCCTTTTGAACATAATGGATTTTTTTATTTAAATTTAGATTTGGCTCCTTTAGGCATGATGGATCTAAATTAACCCATTTCAATTTTAGAGATTTTCTTTGGAATGGAATATTTTTCTTGTATTATAAGGCTTATAAAATTTCCCCCTATTGATAAGTGATTTTTCTTTGAGATGAGTACAATCTTTTCATACTTTAAAGGAGGAGTATCTCTTTAGTTAATCATTTTAGAGTTGATTTTGACTATTGTATTTATAAAGCATAAAGCTATTAATAGTGATGCATAATATCTCTTGAGATATTATCCATTTATAAGGGGCATAGGTCTTATCACTTTTGCATCAATGAGCTGATAAGCTCCCCCTTCGTATACTTTTCAATAATAATTGTCCTTCCTAATTTGAGTCAAATTTTTCACTTGTTTGTTGGTATGGAATGATAGGACTTCTATGTACCAACATGAGTTCACTTGCTTCGAAGCTTCTTGGGCTAACCATGTGGTTGTGAGCTCAGATTATTCTTGCTTTATATATTTTTAGATTTTGTTGGGCTTGTAATCATACTTATTTGAGAGCTTCTAGTTCTTCGAGGCATAATCAAACATTTTTCTCTATTGTAAGTTTATTTTGAACTATTATACAGAGTGAAGGTATAGCTTCTGCTCCAAAGACTAAGAAATATGGTGTTGCTTGTGTAGTAGTTTTATATATGGTACAATATGACCACAAGGCTTCTATTAAATTTTCATGTCATTCTCTTTTATTTTTAGAGAGAATTTTCTTGAGGAGTTTGACCAACATTTTTTGGAATGCTTCTGCAAGATCATTGGCTCTTGGATTATACATTAAAGAATATTGTTAATTTATCTTATATTTTTAAATAAAATGATGGACTTTAATATTTTTAAAGGGGGTGTCATTATCAAATATAATTCTTTGAGGTATTCTGAATCGATAGACAATATGGTCTCGAAAAGATTTCATTATATTGTCTAATTTTACTTCTTTAAATTGGATTGCTTATGCTCATTTGAAAATGTAATCAGTAGCAACTAATATGAAATGATATCTCTTAGATGAAGAAGGATCTATTTGACCTATTATATCAGTTCCCAACTTTCAAATGGCCAAGACGTCGCTATTGGATGTAAATTATTAGGTGGTCGATGCAACATGTCTACATATATTAGACACTAATGACATTTTTGGCATGTTTAATACAATCTTGAACCATACTAGGCCAATAGTACCCATTCATTTAATTTTAATTTTTAGTTTAGCAAAGTGACTAGTTAGGGTAGGTCTAGTCATTAAGAATTTAAGAGGGTTTACTTTAGATATCGAAGTTATCTTATGTGATAACATATAGTGCTAAAGTTTATGGGTAGCAAATATCAAAGCTAGACATTTCTTTTCTATAGGAGAATAACATATTTTGGCTCCTATCAAATGTTGACTTATATAATATAGGCCATTTTCCTTTTCTTCATCATTGTTTTGAGTTAGCAGAGCTCCCAATGACTCTTCTAAGGTCATCGTATACAATATCAATGACTTTCTTATTATTGGTGCTACTAGAATTGGCGGATGTAACTATTGTTTTATGCTATCAAATGCTTCTTGACAAGTATCATCCCATATAAAAGTAGCATATTTTTTCATCAATTATGTAAAAGGTTGATATCTCTCAAAAAGATTAGAAATAAATCTTCTAATGTAAACTAATTTGCCTTGTAGTGAGTGTAGTTGCTTTAAGGTCTTATGTGCTGGCATTCGATTATTGTTTTTATTTTGGAAGGATCAATTTCAATCCCTCTATATCAAATAATAAATCCCAACAATTTTTGGAAAGTCACACCAAAAATAGATTTTATCGGATTGATCTTTAAGTTGAAACTTCAAATTATGTTGAATACAACTCTTAGATCACTTATATGCTCGCTTTACTTATTGCTCTTGATAACCAAATCATCGACGTAACTATTAACCTCATTTTTTGATGAGGTTAATATCCCCTCTAAAATCAATAATTAGGACACCTAATCTTAGATTAGGAACTTCCTAATTAAGTGCTCAAGACACTATACCTAGTGACTTAGTCAACCCTCCTTTAGTTTAATCTAACCTAGTGGTCTTAGGTAGACTTGACCCAAATTCCAAATTTGGATTAAATCAAGTCAAATTCAAATAAATCAAATTAAAACAAATAGATAAATCCAATACTAAATCAAAGTCAAATCTAATCAATCCATTTGACATAGGTTTCACTTAGGTGGGTCCCACCAAGTCAAAGGTCAACCAACTAAGAATTTGACCAAAGTAAATTATTCCAAATATTTCAAATGATCAAATAAACATGTTTGATCATAAATCTATAGAATTTTAAATTTATTTTGGCCTTAATTAGGTAAATTAGACCACTTAGTCTAAATAATCTTAAATGGGTCCTATTGGGTTCAAACCCAAATCAAATTGAAATCAATTCAATTTGATTGCTTAAAATCATTTGAAAATGATAATTAAAATAAATTCAACTCATCATTAGGTCAAATTTGTTCAAATTGGTCATTTGAGCCAAATGGAATTCAAGCTTAACCCAATAAGTATATATTGGGTCAAATGGGTTTAAATAGAAATCCACTTGAAATTAAATGAAATCAATCACTCTAGACCATCTTACACATGTGATCAAGCATTATTGGAGTTCAAACCCAATTCAGTTGAGTCAAACTGATCATTTGAACCCAATTAGAATCAAATTTAACCCATTTAGGTTTAATTGGGTTGAAATGAAATAAAATTCAAAATTAATTCAATTCTAAATGAATTAATTGAATCAAAACCAAATAAATCATCAATTAAAGATAATTAAACTTAAAATTAGAAGAATTAAACCAAAATCACATACTTTGAATCAAAATTCTTGGATTAGATTCAAATTTCCAATTCAATTCAAATGGATTTGGACTTGACATCAAATTCTTCTTAAGTTTGAATTGGGTTGCCACACATTAGTCTAAGCACTTTGGTGGTGATGCCATGAATCATAAAAACAAAGAAAAAAATTAAAGAGGTGGAATATGAGAGGAGAGGACATGAAAATTCCTAAGAAGAAAGGAAATTATCTATTCCCGTCTTCCATATTCCTCATTGTACCTCTGAACTTCAAAAGAATTAGAATCATTCCACTCAATTAAAAGCCACCAAGAAGAAATCAAGGAGAATTTGGCTTCCTCTAAGGGAGAAGCAAGGAAGAAGAAGAAAAAAGCTAAGAGAGGGGAGCTTTGCCAAGCAATGAAGAGGTGAAAAATGTCCTTCTCCATATGAATCCTTCATCCAAACTTGCTCTCATAGCTAAGGGGGATTAAATCCACCCCTAGGTCGACCTTACCAACGGTGGCCGAAATCTGACCACGTAGAATGGATAAAGCATGGTTCTCGGCCATATATAGAAAGAGGGGAGGGAGAGCCAATTCACTCCCTCTTTTCATCTCAAATTGTTTACCAAGGGAGGAGATGAAGGAGGCAAACCTTCCCCCATCCCCTCGCCACTAGCACGTCAAAAAATGAATGAATCTAGCAGCCACTAAGCTCCCTTCAGTGGAGAAATGCAAGAGAGAGCCTCTCACTTCCAATTGAACATTCCAACATATTTTAGAGGTTGAGGCGGTGTTAAATGAATCGCCACCCATCCCCTCACCACCGATGAGCCAAAAATGGCCAAGGCCAATGAATTCCAATCCGAGCTTAGTCTAGGTGGAGATCCACAGGGAGACAAGCAACCAAATTGCATGCATGGTATCGTCACATCAAAGCAAAGATAATGGAGTTGATCCCACCAATAGTGATCACTAGAATTGAGGTATGCTCCACCACTGTCCTCCTAGACGTTCAGTTCTGGCACTTTTCAAAAGGAATTTGATTACCATGAGGATAAAACTGCATGGATTTGTTGCAAAATAATCCATTATCATTTTTCAATCAAAAATTGAGTTGAAATTCACTGGCGATCACTAGAAATTTGAGGAAATGATGGACAGTGTCTGTCTCTCACTAGAAACATGTGGGATATGATCTTCACCGTTCGATTCTTCTATTTGGAATAGATGACCAAGATATAGCTGGACAATCCAATTAATTTTCTTAAGGATGCCGCAGAATGAATCAAGACTGTCCGGTCTTCAATCAGATGATCGAGATTCATCCATCATGCCACAACTTTTGGCGTGGACACCATGTGGGATCCGTGTGGCCTAATGCTGTAGCACCATGTGGCGAAGCCGCCAAATCGGCCCATAGCTTTAAAATGGTAAAAAAAATTTAATTAATTGAAAATCACAAAAAACTCAAATAATCATAGAAAAATATGTATAAATCCAAACAAATGTATACTTGGGCTCTATGGATTCATCTTGATGAGGAGAATCCATTAAAATTAAATCCCCAATTAATTTTGGGTACATTGGCCTTAATTTCGGTTTGAATGAAATCAATTAAAACTTAATTATTCACAAATCATTAATCCAATTGAAATAAAACTTTGGGGAATTAAAATTGAAGTTAAAACACACCTAAAGAAAAATTTTCATGAATTATCTCCATGTAATTCATGAGATATTAAATTTCAAATCCTAAACCTCAATTTTAATTAAATAAATTAAAATAAAATGAAATAAATCATGAAAATGTATTAAATAATTTCAAATCAACTTAATAAATTCCAATGAATAAAAAAACACTAATGAAACTCATTGGAACTCAATAAATCATAAAATGGCTTAATTAAGTAATTATGTGAATTAAATAATTCAATTAATTAATGAGAAAATAATTAAATCATAATAAATTAAGAAAATTTTCAAAAATTATGAATGAACCCTCTTTGAGAACATCTTTTAGAGCGGAATCAGGGAAAAATAAAATCCTCAAATGATCGTCCCTAAATTAGGTCTAATTTAGATTTTTAATTAAATAATTAAAATCCTAATTATACCCTAATTATGAATCTATTCAAGATGAAACTTTGGAAATATGACATTGGCATGGAAACCCACTTTCCATAAAAATTTCAAACCAAAGTGACCTTTGGATTGGGAATTGCTGAATTTTCAAATCTCTAGGTCAATATAAACCAAATAATTAATAAAAGAAAATTCATAAATTCATAAAATCATAATGTAACTTGAAATAATCTACATCAACATAAGAAATACTTAGGATAGTTCTCCAACATGCTAAATCAAAGAACTTAATTATTTCCATACTTAAGGGTTAATGAAACTAATAATAAAATGTTTAGTTTAATTAAAGTAACAATTAAACAACTTAATGAAAGCTTAATAAATAATCAATCTAACCTAAGAATGAATTCAAACATTAACCTAAATACTTTAGGTTAACATAAATCAAACCAAATAAAATGAACTTAAACCTAAACGAAAAGAAAACATTAATGCAAACTAAATCAAACGAAATAATTCAATCAAATCAAATTAAAAAAAAATTAATCCAAGAATGAAATGAAGAATTAAATGAAAAGAATGAAATGAAGAATCAAATTCCAAATACAAGAATTGAAACATTAATCCAAAATTCAAAATGAGTTCAAACCCAAATCATTTAAATGAAAGTAAAAGGATTAAATAAGATACTTAAAGATCATAGTTAGATCTTTTGGATGAATCTCCATCTTTGGATGAAGGTTTCATTCCATTAGGGATTAGGATGTTGAATAGAATGGGTTCCACCCAAAAGTGGAATCTGTTCTACTCTTCATTCTTGAGAACCTAAACTTCACTTTAATAAAATAAAAGTGAAATTGGAAATGAAAGCATATCATTAAATCATTTGAATTGAAACCATCCGAAGGTAAAATTTAAACAAACTCAAAACTCAAATTTAAACTTGAATTAAGGGAACCTAGCAAAGTCTTGCTACACAAGCCTATTCCCTTCACACACTAGATCATTAGGTTCTGGAGCTTAGACTTAGGTTAGGTCATTCATCGATTCCTTTTTATAATTTTTGTGTTGTGATGTGATATGCTTCACATGTCTTTGTGTTGTACTATTTTGGACTACATGTTTAAAATTGTTTGCCTGTTAGACTGGATGACAGAACATTCTTTTAGATCTAATATTATCTTCAACATGGGGCTATCCTAGGAAGGACTGTTATCATAAATAAAGTTAAAATGTTATTTTCTTGTAGGTATGCTTAAGTCCTTAAACATAGCCCATAGGATAAGTGGGCTTAGCAAGCATATAATGCTAAGCCTCTATGTTTGTGAATTATAACTATTATGTGCTATTTGTATTTTGTTGACATTTGTTTTGTAGGGTTTAAGATTTATTTTTTGAATTCAAAATGTAAATTTGAGCTTAGAATTAAGTTAGGATCTATGGGGTCTAGGATTAGCAAGAGGTGACTCTACTAGAAGATAGGTGTACTGGTCCCCTATAAAGCCCAATAGATGTCTCTAAAGAAGGAGATTATTTTGGAAAGAAGAATCATAAAAATAGACTTGTAGTTCTAGGCCAGGTTATATAAGTCTAGAGCTCAACTGCCTGTTTGCTTATTCTTCTAGGTATACAGTGGTATCCATGTGCATTGACCTTTTTCTCAAATTAAATTACCTTGATTTATTTTGAATGTGCAATGGAATCAAATTGCTTTTCTAAGTTTCTTTCTATGTTGTGCTTTACTGTGATGAATTCCTGGATGACTAGGCTCATAGAAAAAAATGAAATTTTATACCCAAATTAAATCTAAACAACTGAAACAAAAATGAAGCAAACTTGAAACCTTACATAAATTAAATCCTTACGCAAAACATAAAATAAATTAGAAATAATTAGGTCTTGAAACTATGAAATCATATTGCTCTAATCCTTGAATGGGCACTTCTCCTATTGCACATAAAGGGCATCGGGCCTGTGAGGATGATCACCTTCTCCTAATTATTTGGCTCATAACAATTTCTAATTGTGTAATGTACATTATAATCTAGACTACCCAAAATTTCATACCCAAGACCTCAAATGAGTCAAAACACTTAAAAATCTTTAAAATATGCATTAGTTGGATAAATTTCATGCCCTACATGATCTTAGGGATAAGGGAGTGAGTCTAGGAGTCTTAGATTCCTTTCTTACAAAGATAATATCTCAACCATCTTGCATTCATAAGACTTGGGGGCATGAATTTAAAAGTACGCTTAGGTGGTGTTAGCTGGCTGCCCCTCCAAGTAGGTTATAAGTCCAAAAGAGTCGGGGATAGGTTAGTTATCTCAAGTGAGAGGAATGGTCAATAATTCCCAAAATAAAATTAAGTCTAGCATCTAACATGTGTTAGCATCACTTGCAGGCTAGGTTCTAAAGCATCCTTCTTGGAGTAAGTCTTCAACCCTAAGCATTTCTATAGTCTTGTGCTGATAGAATCTAAGTCCTAGATTTCTAAGAAAATATTAACTCAAACTTAAATTAAATTCCAAAATTTGAAATCCAATTATAGGATAATTGAAGTGCCTACTAGGCATCCTAGTATTAATGAGCATTTCTTACTACATCTCATCTAGCTTTTGAAAATAACTCTCTCCATTTTGGATCAATCCCAATTGAAATTTCAAGAAACAATCCTATGAAACTCAACTTAGAAATACTTAAAAATAATAACTTATTTATTTAATCGAGCATATTCTTAGGAAGAGACCCTTCTTAAGATGTAATTAATTATAGGGGCTTGCCTCTATAGAGAACCATGAATCCAGATTAGAAAAAATCATGTTCTACCTTCTATCTAGTTCAAGAGAAAAATCTCTGGTACACAAAATACCCATTAGTCGTATGTGTCTCTTATTAAATGATCGAATTCATTATAAGATAACATGTTTATCTTTTGAGATAATATAATTATTCTTTAATGATGCATTAGACCATCCAATTAAAAAATTTCTAAACTCTACTTGGTGTCAAACAAATTTGTGCTCATCAATAACAATCCACATACTTATGTATAAGATTATAAAAGATGTAGGTCATTTCCCTTTGGTATGTACCACTGACATTTTTCTAAAACTAAATGGAATCACTTTATAGCAATATATGACAATTGGTGTGCAAAAGGACATATGTTTTTCATCTTCCAATGCCATTTAATTTTGTTATTGCCTTATGAGCCATCCATAAATGAGAATATGTCAAAGTTGGTTGTGTTATCTATCATGAGTTCTACATTGGGTCGTGGGAAGCCATCTTTTAGGCATGCTTTGCTTAAGTCCCTAAAGTCAATACAAACATGGATTTGTCCATTTTTTTATTGGGATAATATTGGCAATCTAGTCAGCATACTTCTCTTCCCGGATAAATCCTGCTTCAATGAACTTTTTGGTTTCAATGATCACTTGCTCTTTGATTTCTAAAGACATTCAGCTTGATGCTTGTAGGTTTAATGACGAGTTTATGTATGGTCACATCTGGCGATAGGCCTGGCATTTCATTGTAATTTTATGTGAAGCAATCATTATATTCACATAGCAGTGCTTTTAATTTCTCCATTATTTTTTATGTGAGGTTAGCACTAACAAAGGTCGGCCTAAGCTCTTCTTCAGTACCAAGTTTAATTTATTAGAGTTCATTAATGGTGGCTTCATTGCCTTCCTCGAATTCTTTTGGGGCCTCTTTAAGATCAATGATTAATTCTTTTTCAGGTACATTATTTTATTCTTCTATAGTTTCCCTAGGGACTTCTTCTTCACAGGATATGGCATGGCATGAGCTCATTGAGGAAGATGTTGAAGCAATATATCCTAATCCCCATATGATGCATTTTCCATATCCTATGTGATTTTGGGTATTATCCCCTTACCAGAGCCTCCTAAACAACTGAGCTTGTATGCTTGATTGTATAGCTTGAATGTTATTTTTAATTAATTTCCTTAAAGCTGGTGAGAAGTATTAAAAAATTATTATTGAAATAACTTCTTCCTCAAAATATTCTTCTTCAAACAACATTTGTGTAGGATTTGGGGTTCGCTCTTCTATCTTTTAGAAGATAATTCTATGTTCATTATGGCCTCTTATAGAAGGAACATATGAAGTTTTTAGCTATTCTATTTCCTCATTTCTTGAAGCTATTAAGGCTTTTATGTGTGTTTTTAGCACTGTAGTTATTTTCATAACCTTGTTGGAGACTTGGGATTCTGGTACCCTTATTATAGAACATGAGTTCCTTTGATTACATTATCACCGTTCTAGTACTAGCTTCTTTTATTTTTTTTAATTACTTGAGGCTTTCTTGGGTTGATAAAGTATTACCTCCTCTTCCTCATCCTCAGTATCACTGCCAAGGTGGAGAATTACCTTGGGTTGCTTTAACTCATTGGTATCATTGCCACTTTTATTCTTTGCACTACTACCTTTCAATATTTGTTTGATAGGTGGAGCCACATATTTTTAATCTTTGACTTCCTTCACCTTCTTAGGAATGAAATACTTGGCATCATCATAGATCTTGATTGCATGTATCAAGAATGGATTCATGTTACCATTAATTCAATGCTCTTCACCATTTTGAACATGCTTCATACATTGATGAAGAGTTGAAGCCACAATGACATATTCATGAATCCACAACCTACCAAGGAGCACTTTATAAGCAACTTGGTCTTTTATCATATGAAATCTAGCTTTTGTATATAATTTCCCAAAGCATATGGGTAGAACAAGAGGCCCCAATATTTGTTGTCCTTATTCATTAAATCTTTGTAGAAATATTATACATTCATCCAAGTAGCGAGCATTTAAAGCAGGTGCTCATAGCATTTTAATTATTATAAGATTAACTGAAGCATATGGATCAATCAATATCTTTTTTATTTGAACAGCATTGCTTTCAGCTATAATATAAATGGGTTGATTATGTTCAGTCGTTCCTAATAGCAGGTCATTCTTATTGAATGTGATGGTTGTTGAATTTTGACAGGATAAGTCCTCTTTCATTTTTTTTCTTCAGGAAAAATGCTTCATATTATTCTAAGTTTTGCAAAAATTTAATTAATGTCTTACGTATATCTTTGGAAAACATAAGAGCATCATAGATACTTAGAAAAGCAAGAAGTTCATGTAAATGTGCCAAAACATTATAGTCTACTTCTACTTTGATGGACTTTTGAGGTTTAATCAGTAATGGGGGTAAGGAATATTTATTCACTTAAATTTCTTTACCTTTATGACTGACTTTTCATTATAGAGGTGGCAAGATTAATTTTTCACTTCTTAACTGGACTTGTGTCATTTCTTGTAGCGGACTTCTCCTATCAGAAGAAGTCTCTGAATTGCATGTTTTTTTCAGAGTTTTCAAAATTTTTAGTACTTTCAGAATTGCTACCTAATTTAGAATGTAATTTTTTTAGTTTAACTTGACCTTCCATTTAGTAGGCTTTTCTTTGGGAAAGCATAGTTCTTCCTTAGATTTAGTTGAAGTTCTAACCACATTTATAACATGACATGTTTCTATCATAACTTCTGCTTCAAAATTTCTTTATTTTTGTTTAAGTTATTTATATTTAGATTGGGTAGAAAATTTGTTTTTCTTAGGAGCCCAACGTTCAGGCATTCATCATAGAAAGCATAACACAAAAAGAAACCTAAAAAAGAAGGTTGATTCTTTTGTGCTCCCAAAGTAAATCAAGCCAAATTTAAATTAAAAGAATATGCCATTATGACCAGGTATAACTATACACCCTAGAAGAAAGAGAAAAATGGGCAACCAAGCTCTGCCTTTATACAGCCCGGCCTATAGATCTATGGGTCTTTATCCAGGATCATTTTCTTCTCTAGGGACCTCCAAGGGCTTCACAGGAGACCATCAACTAATTGGGCCAACTTCTGCTATTTCTAGAGCTCATAGATCCTAACATAATTCTATATTCAAATTACATTTAAAATTCAAAACCAAATTCTTAATGTTGCACATACTATCCTATTGGGCTATGCATAGGGAATTTATAGCTCGTGTAAGAAAACAACATTTATTTATAATTTATTATAGCAATCCCTTTTAGCACATCCCTGTGCAGAAGATAGCATTAGTTCTAGAAAAAAAATGTTCCACCATCCAATCTAACGAGTAAACAATCCTAGTCATCCAGTCTAAAATATTACACCATAAAATAATAGAAATATCATAGAACATTATAGATTGGCCTAACCTAAATCTATGGTTGGTGATCCCAAAGAAATCTAGTGTGTGAAGGAGAGCTTTATGTGGGATCATTGTACTAAGTCTTTTAAGTTCAAGTTTTCATTTGGATTTCAAGTTTTTTTATTTAACATTAGATGGTTTCAATTCAAAGGATTTAATTCATTTTTAATTTTATTTCCATTTTTAAGTTCAATTTTATGTTGAGCTAAAGTTTAAGCTTTAAAGAATGAAGAATAAAATAAATTGCACTTTGGGTGGAACCCATTTTATTCAACATCCTAAATCTTAATATAATGAAGTCTTTACCCTAAGGTGAAGATTCATTCTAATGGTCTAATTAAGATCTTAAGTATCTTGATTAACCTCTTCTTGAAATCTTTTAACTTGGATTTGGTTTTATTAAAGTTTTAATTTTGATTTGGATTTGAATTAATATTCATTATTCTTTATATTTCTTTTTATTTGATTAATGTTGTTTAGTTAATTAATGTTTAAATGATTTGATTTATTCATTATTTTAGTTTTAATTTTATTTTGATTATATGTTTATTTATTTTCATTTGTTTTAATTACTTAATTTGTTTAATTTAAATTGATTACATTTCTTCATTTCATTATTGTCATGTTAATGATTTTGGATAAACTAACTTAATCAATGTGAAGTTATAATTTCATTATTTGAGTTTATTGATGTTTGGTTTATTAATGTTTATGTTTTATAGCTTAATTTTCAAATGCAATGCTTTTGATTTGGTACATTATTCATTTAATTGTGTTTATTTTATTTTATTTGTTTGATTTTATTTGAATTAATTTCATTCATTAATTTAATGTTTACTTCCTTCAAATGATTTGATTCAAGTGATTGTATTTATTTGAGTTTTTAATTTTTTAGTTAATTTAATGTTTATTTTCATCAAATGATTTAATTCAAGATTTAATCATTAAGGTTTATGTCCATTAATGTTTACATTTATTAATGTTCATTAACTTAAATGAATTTAATTAACACTCAAGCTTGGTTTTAATTTTATTATTGAAATGATCTATTATATTTCAATTTCATAATTAATAATTAATAATTTATTATTTATATTTTATTTGAATTTAATTAGTTTCATTCATTCATTTCATTAATTGTTATGGATTTGAACAAATTACTTTGATTTATTTCTCATTTATGTTGTTTTGTTGCATATTATAATTAATTTTCTTTATTTTTAATTTCATCTTATTTTATTTTTGATTCAATATTCAACTAATTTTCAATTTTATATTTCAATTATTTGATTGTGTTTGGTCTCATTTATTCATGTTATGAATTTGATTTCCAAATTATGATTTCATTAATTTACATCTATTTAAGTAAATATAAATTGATTTAATTGATCTTAATTAATTTTTTAGGAAATTATAATTTCAACATTTAGGAATCTAAGAGTTTGATTAATTTAGGGCACCCAAACTTAAATTTAGGCTATCTTAGTCTTCATGTGTTTTCTTATTTAATTAGCTTAATTAGTCATCTTTATTTTTTTATTCTTTTTTCAATTTATGTTCAAAATTTTGTTTGGGGATTCTTTATACCAACAGTCCCATGTTTTATTATGAAATTTAAAGATTGGTTAATACTAAATTTCACTTAATTAATTATACTATTAAAAGTTTAGTGATTTAAGATATAACCTAATGCTGAGGTGGGGGATCAAAGAGAAGGAATGGATTGGGGAGGAGAAGTTTGTCTCCAAGCACTCTCTTCTTTCCATAGTATAATCTTTTCTTTTGCATGGATTTGAACCTCCTCATGATGTTTAATCATGGCTAGCAAACATTCCAACCCACCTTAAGATGAGTTTAAATGATTTGAAAAGTGATTAGTGTAAGCCTTAAGCTTACATTTCCATCTTTAATGCATTTGGGCTTAAATTAATTCATAATGAATTAATTTCATTTTCTTTGATTAGTTGATTTTAGATTTTTAAGTTCCAATCATTTTTGATTATTCAACGGGTAATTAAGAATGTAATTATCCCATGTCATATGAGAATTTGAAGTGATTTGAGCTAGGTTTGACCCTTTTTGACCAAAATTGCTCAAATTGGATCACTTAGCTCAAATGCCCCTTTTTAAGATTTAATTTGGGTTCAATCATGCTTATTTGATGATTTTCGATGTGCTAAATTGATTAACTTCTTTCAATTTTAAATTGATTTTTGATTTCATCTCAACTTGACCCATTTAGACTTAAATGGGTTAAGTTGAGTTCAATTGAATTTAATGACCAATTTAGCTCAATTAAATTCTATTTAGACTCTAATCATGTTTAATTACATGTGTAAGATGATTTTGATGATCAATTTCATTTGATTTGAGATTAATTTTAATTTTGGACCTATTTGACCCAACTTGTGCTTAATGGGTTAAGTTGGGTGCATTTAGATCAAATGACCAAATGGGTCAAATTAAACCCAATGATTGCTTGCATTAGGTTTAATTTTTGATTTCAAAATGATTTTGGATATCAATTTGAGTTGATTTTGATTTTATTTAGTTTTTAATTTAAGAAGGCTCATTTAGGCCCATTTAGATTAAATGATCTAATTAGTCTAATTAGGGCCTTAATGAATTTATATTTCTTTAAATTGATGTTTAAACATATTTACATTATCATTTGGACCATTTGAAATGATTTCATTTGGTCAAATTTTAGTAGGTTGACCTTTGACTTGGTGGGACTCACATAAGTGAAGCTTATGTCAAGGAGTTGACTAGATTTGACCTTGAATTTGATCTGACTCCATTTATATTCATGTTATGATTTCATGGTTTCATTTGATTTCTTTTCAGATTTATTTTGATTTAATTTAGTTTTCTTTAGGTTTAAGTGACTTTAGGGTTAAATAGGATAATCAGGTTAATTACCATAATCGTCTTAATTTAAGTTCAACTAGATTGAGATTTTAATTATTTTAGGATTGGATTTGAATTTGGTCTAGGTTCATCTAGCCTTATTGGGTTAGTTTAGACCCTAGAAAAATGCACTAGGTTACTAAGTGAAGTATCCTAAGTGTATAATTAGGAGATTTTTAATCTAAGATTAGATATCCTAGTTATTAGTCTTAGAAATGATGTTAACCTTATCCAAAAATGTGGTCAACAAAAACTTGTCCATATGTTCAAAATTTGTGATTTTGGGGATCCATGTCAGGCTTCTTTCCAACGGTGCCTCAATATTCCTCTTATGTAGATACCTCATTGGAGCCAGAAATAGAAGAGGAGGAGGATGATTATGACTACTAGTTTCCTCCTTTCTTTCTTTCTTTTTATTTATTTATATTATTTTTGTATTTTTTTATTATAATATTTTCTTTTATAATAAATTTCTCACTTAATAAAGATGTACCTTCTTTATTTCTATCCCTTGTGTTTGTTACTATGCAATGCACTAGGATTTAAAATTTTTTAAAATAAAATTTTTCTGCTCAAAAATAGGGCTCAACACCTTGGCGATGGTAGACTAACGTCTTGTCACTTTTAAGCTGAAATAATTGATTTAGGAACCTAAGATCTTAGTACCTCATTGTTATATTTATAACGTCATGGCACTATGGGGTATGATTTGTATTACATCATGAATGTCCTAATATTATTATTTTAAGTGTAGAAATACAATGCTTTGATGCAATGAGATTCCTGCTAAAGTTAATTTCCCACAAGCTTAGCACCTCAATGCTATAATTGTAGCACCATGGTGCTATCGGTATAACTTGAATCATCATATAAAAAGCCTTAACATTGTCACTTGGATTCAATTTTGAGAGTACATCACCTCGACATTGGGATATCAGTGCTATGGCACTATAAGATTGTGGCCTAAGCCTAATTTTCTCGAAGAGACCTACAACATCGCGGTGCTGCTTTACTGATATTAAAATTCAAAATTTTGATAGCTTAACACTTTAGCAATGCTAATTTTCATAATTTTAGTGCAAATGAACTCTTCTCCCTTATTCCGGATCCAAGATCAATGGAGAGAGAGGGTTTCATTTCACACCAAAATCAAGTTCAATAGTAGAGGATATAATAGCTCGGTTCCAAAAGGATGACATTGTGGCACCATATTAGTGATAAGGGGACTAGAAGACTTAACACAATGATGCTGAATCATAGTGCCTCGGTACTACTAGAATTTCTTTATGCTCAAGAGCTTAGTGCTACGGTGCCTGATTCTTGGCACCTCGACGCTCTAGACAGAGCTTTGAAGGTTTCATTTTTGAGAGCTTAGTGCCTCGTTGCTAGGCTTTAGTGCTACGACACTACGGGATGGAAATGTCTATATTGAATGGAATTCCTAAATATTTTAATAGCTTTTTATGAAAATTTGGCAGCATGATCCTTTACCAGTGACATATTTTTACATATTTTAGTGCAAACACACTCTTCTCCCTTGTTCTGGATCCATGATCAATGGAGGGAGGATATTCTTCTAACTCTGGAACCACGTTCAATGGCGGAGGACTTAAACATTCAACATTCAAAATTCTATCATATTTTAAGTTTTAGAGTGCTTTCTTTTTCAGAATGGAGATATGCTCTTTTAGATCCTAGATGATGAAAATTAAAAATAAAATGTGAAAGAATTTATATCTCTATAAATTCATGAGTTTCATATGGTATAAATAAAAAATCATAATGTAAAATGAGGTTTAACCTTGAATAAATTAAAACCTAATAAAATCAAATATGAACTTCTTAATTTAATACTTAGGATACTACACCTAGTATCTTAAGGAATTTTCATTGGGGTTGGCTTAGGTGGACTTCACCCAAATGATTAATTTGGATTAACCAAAGTGGCCAAAACTAATTAAATTAAAATTAAAATAAAATTGAAATGACAATCCAAAATGCAATTAACATGAAACTTTGGGGAACTAAAATTAACCCTAAAACACACCTTAATTAAAATTTTTACAATTTAATTCAACATGATTTATGAGAAATGGAATTTTCAATCCTAAATTCTTAGTTCAATTAAATAAATTAAAATTAATGAAATTAACTTAATAAAATGATTTAAAAAACCTTAAATCAATATAAGAAATCTCAGTGAACATTAAAACATCAATAAAACTCATCTGAACTTGATAAACCTTAAATTGTCTTAATTATTAAATTAAATGAATTAAATAATTAAATAATTAACCAGAATTTAATTAAATCATAATAAATAAACCAATGATCAAAAAATTATGAATGAACCCTCATTGGAAACATATTTCGGTGTGGAATTCACAAAAAAAAAATCCTTAACTGAATCTCATTGAATTAGGCTTAATTTAGGTTTTAATAAAATATTTAAAACCCTAATTAACCCCTAATTGCAAATCTGATTAAGGTAAAACTTTAGACATTTGTAAATGGAATGTAACCCCACTTTCTAGAATATTTTCAAACTTAATTGATCTCTGGAATAGGAGTTGTTAAATTTCTAAATCCTTAGGTCAATTTTAATCAAATATTAGGTTAAGGAATTTGATTAATTCGTTAAATTAAAAGGTAATTCAAATCAATCTTAGCCAAACATTAGAAAACTATTAAGGAACTTCTCAAAATATCCTAAGTCAAGAAATTGATCAATTTCAACCTAAAGTTAATAAATTTAAATCTTAAGTTAATAAAACTCTTAATTAAGTTAAATTTTAGAATTTGAAATCATTAACACTTTCAGATGTCATTAATCTTCAATTCAATTAATCTAAGAATGAATTCATATCTTAAGATTATTTGGATTAAAGTAAATGAGACAAACATAACTTAATCCAAATCTCAAATCTAAATGTCTTAAGTTATAATAAACCAAATAAATTTAAAATCAATTCAACTAAAAACCTAATAAACCAAATCAACATATATATACATGTAGATACAAGATTATGTTTAGGATAAGGCTTGAAATTAATAAAATATGATTTAAGTTTCAAAAAAAAAAAAATAGATAAACATACAACTTAAACTAAATCAAATGAAAATCTAATTAAACCTTAGGATAAATAAACTTATGCTCAAACTTAAGAATAAGATGATTCAAGTCAAAGCAAATAAAATGAAGTAGTCTGAAAGAAGAAAACATTAAACATGATTAAGCTAATGGAATTAAACTAAATATAAGAATAAAGTTCAAGATAATTCGGATCAAATGAAAGAAAGTAATGTGAACAAAAGAAAACCCTAAACCATCAAATCAAATGAAATGAATATAACATACAAATTGAACAAACATAAATGAAAGAAAGTAATTAATCATATACATAAGAACTAATGCAATTAATAAATGAATTCATAATTAAACAATTTGAATCAAGTTAAATCAATGAAACATAAACCTTAACCTAAATATTTTCAAGTGAACATAAACCAAATTAAATAAAACCAACATAGATAAAAAATGAAATAAATTAAATGAATCAAATCAAATCTAAATTTCAAAAGAAAAAAAAAGAAAGGAAATATCAAAATCAATCCAAATATGAACTAGATGAAATTAAAAAAAGGTTACTTAAGATACTTAAGGATCTTAGTTAGACTTTTAGAATGAAAACTTCATTAGGATTTAGGATGTAGAATATGATGAGTTTCACCTAAAAATGAAATTCATTATACTCTTCATTCTTGAAAATCTAAACATCACTTTAACCAAATATAATAGAAATAAAATTGGAATTAAATCACTAAATCATTTGAATTGAAACCATCCAAAGGTATAAATTAAATAAATTAAAACTCCAAATTGAAACTTAAACTAAAGAAGCTTAGTAAAGCCTCACCACACAAACCCCTCTTTTTCACACACTAGATTATTTAGGTCACAGACTCTAGATTTAGATTAAATTGTTCTGTGATTTTCTTTTAATTCTCTATAATGTGTTATGATATGTTATGCTTCACATGTTTTTGTGGTGTATTACTTTAGACTGGATGCCTAGGCTTGTTTGCTCGTTTGACTAGATGGTATGACGTTCTTTTTATAATTAACTCTATTTTATGTAGGGGACTGTATTAAAAGGGATCGTTGTCATAAAAAAAATTATAAAATTATTGTTTGCTTGTAGGTGCTGAAATATCCCTTAACATAGTCCATAGGATAGGTGGGCTTGGCAAGAAACTAATGCTAAGCCCATATGTTTGCAAAATATAATTGTTGTGTGCTATTTGTATTTCCTAACATCTATTTTGCAGGACCTAGGATTTCTTTTTAAATTATAAAAATATAAATTTTAGCTTAGAATTAGGTTAGGATCTATGGGGTATAGGATTAGCGGCCCACCAAAAGATGGTGTGGTCCCTTGTGGGCGATGGATGTCCACGAAGAAGAAGACTTTCTTGGAAAGAAGACCCATAGATCTAAACTTGTAGTTCTAGGCTAGGGTTATAGGAGAACTTCAGCCCATTTTTTTCTTCAGGTGTACAAGCGATACACCGCATTGGTCTATTTTTATTAATTTAAATTTGGCTTGATTTATTTTGGGTGTGCAATGAAAATAATTCTTTTCTAGGTTTCTTTTATTGTGTTTTAGCTGATGAATGCTGGATGTAGGCTCATAGGATAAACTAATTTTCTACCCAACTAAATCAAACATAAAATAAATAAAATAAAACTTCACATTAATTAAAACTTAGGAATAGCATAACAATCAATTAGAAATAATTAGGTTTGAAATCATATTATTTTCTATTCATTGAATTGGGAACCATTGCACATAAGAAGGGCATCATCTTGAGGATGACCACCTTCTTGGGTAAGCCTACCTTCTAATATTGATTTGGCCCATAACCATTTCTAATTGCATGACATTAGGCATAAATTGCATACCTATGGCCTAAAATGAATCTTGAGTCAAAATTTATAAAAATCTAAAAAATATGCATTAGTTAGATGCATCTTCATACCCAACATGATCTTAGGGATTATGGAGTGAGTCTAGGTTCATAGATTTCTTTCCTAAAAATGCAACAGCCCAACTATCTTGCATTCATAAGACTTGGCATCATAAATTTAAATGGCACTTAGGTGGTGTTAGCTGGCAGCCTTCTCCAAACGGGTTATAAGTCTAGAAGAGTCAGGGATAAGTTAGTTCCTTCAAGTGAGGAGAATGGCTAATGATTCCCAAAGATAGAACTTGGTCGAGCATATGGCATGTGTTGAAATCACCTATAGACTAGGTTCTGAAGTAACCTTCTTAGGAATAAGTCTTCAACCCTAGGTGTTTCTGCAGTCTTGTGCTACTAGAATCTAAGTCCTAGATTTCTAAGAAAATGATAACTTAAAATTTAAAATTAAATCTTAATTTTGAAGCCTAACTATAGGATAGTTGAAATGTCTACTGTGCATCCTAGTATCAATTTGCATTTCCTACTTTCTCCCATTTGACTCTTAAAAATAACTCTCTCCAATTTGGATCTTTCCCAATTAAATTTCCAAAAATAAATCCTTTGAAAAGGCATCTTAGAAGTCTTTAGAAATAACCACTTATTTCTTTAACCGAGAGTATTCTTAGGAAGAGACCCTTCCTAAGATGTAATTAACTATAGAGGCTTGCATTAATAGGGAACCATGAACCTAGTTTTAAATAAACCCTATTCTACTTTTCCATGTAGTTTAGGTGAAAAATCTCTGGTACACAAAAGGCCCATTAGTCTTAGGAGTCTTTTATTGAAATGATTGAATCCATTATAGGATAACATGTTTATCTCTCAAGATAATATGTTTATTCCTTAATGACATATTTGATCATCTAAATAAAATATTCCTAAACTCTATGTGGTGTCATAAAGTTTCCCCATTCAAGATATTTTCTAGCGCTCTACAGGGGAACATCTAACATGTTTATCTCGAAAGAAAAATAAGAGAAAATCCTAGCCATAATATCAGCTAACACTTCATAATGGGTCAAGAGTATTTCTTCTAAGTACATGCATTTTTTATATTTTTATTCTTATAATAAAATTTTGTTTCTTCTTGTAAAATAGAGTAAAATGGTTGGACAACTAAGTTTGCCACTACCTATGGCATTCACTTTATTATAGATGGAAACATACACTTTAATCTTTTATTAAGTTTGGAGAGGGATTTTAAAACCTTCATATTACTATAAATAGAGTGACTCTTGCTTCATTGATGAGGCAGTAACAAAAAATAAGCAGCCTATTTTAGAGTTTTCTAGTGCATCTCCTTCTATGTGCAAGGAGACTACTATTCAGGTTGCTAAAGGGGTGCAACAGGGTCCCACTCAAAAGAAAATAAAATTTCCCACTACATAAGCATTGCTTGTTCTCCCTCCACCTAGCACATTTGAGATAGGGTCCACCTCTAGTTTGTCTGAAATGACCAAAAGTCAAAGGAAGAACAGAGGGAGGATACTTAGAAGGATAGCTGTTAGTGAAAGGAAACAAAATGAAGCATTAGATATGGAACTAGCCATAGCCAGGGATGGATTTAATCTTCTAGACACTTCCCCTCTTCAAGGTGTTAGTAGATTCTACCCCTTATCTGCTGCCCGAGGAGAGGAGGATGTAGTTAGGATTGCTATTTCTCCTCCTAGCCCCTTTTTGTATCCTAAAAAGAAAAATTTTAAACAACTGAATAGAGAATTTGAGGAGGCTTCACCTAACCTTTTGTAGGATCTCTAGATCTTCTTCTTTCACAAAAGAAGAAATGTTGAGGATCATGAAGCAACATGCTTCATAGAGTCTATCATATGAACTTTTAAGAGGACCTACCACCTCCCACCATAAAAGGGAAGGGAAGGTGGTAATCTCTAATATGAGAAGTCTTTCATATCTTGTGCCACTAGTGTTAAAGTGGCACCTTCACCCTGTACACTCATCAACATGGCATAGGAATCCATCTACTAGTTTAAGAAATGATAAGACTTTTCCCAAAAAGAAAGGCAAGCAAGTCTACATTAGGAAAATTCTCTTCATTTTTTGAACCTAGTGTACCTTCTCCACCCCGGCCTTCTTCCCCTTTAAAGATCTTTTGTTAGGCCTATTTTAGATGCCTTCTACTTCACCAGGCCTTGGGGTACCTTCATTATTGATCAATAAGGGAATGAACTCTATCATCTATCTCTCCTGTTAGGAGACTATTGATAAGGGTCATCTAGGCCTGGGTGCCACTCTTGAGGATACTCCTATCCCTCAAGAGGATTTGAACAATAAAACTTCTGAAGAAAAACTAATACAAATAGGAAAGTCAACAGATGACATGCTAGATAGTAATGGTTTTCCACTCTGTTTATCCCCTGAAGAAATGGAAACCATCATTAAAGAAGATGAGAAAATCAAAAAAATGAAAGCAATAAAAGAAAATTATGATTTAGAACTAGATGATTTATTGGATGATGATCATGGGTTAACAATAGGCCATATTTACATGGTTGACACCAGGTCATCGAAAAATGAGTAGGAAGGCATCTCAGAAAATCCTACTCCTGATCCAACTCAACAACTTATCCTTCAGCTTCAGAAGAAGGATGAACAAATTGAGTCTATGGGAAGGAAGTTGGAGGAGATGATGGCTACCTTGCAGTAACTCCAGAGTGTGATCCCATCTTCTTTCCAGGTGTGTCAAACTGAGCATCTTGACCCATCACCCCCTACTGATGACTTGAGGTTTGGTTTGGAAGGACCTCAATAGGAGTCAAACCCTAAAGAGAAAAATCCTTTCAAAATTGAACTAAAAGCATTAGTAGAGCCGCAGGTAAAAGAGGCATTTGCTCAATCTAAAGGAACAACTTTAGTCCCAAAGGGTAGACCATTCACCCAAAAATATGATTATATTCCTTATCCTAAGGAATTTGTACCTCCCTCTTTTAAGGTGTTTGATGGAGAAAATCCCGCCGGGCAAACTTTATATCTTGGAGGAAGTGATGCATTATTATTAGAAATTCATTAGCTTGAGCGGGTTGCTATTGGTATCTTGACTTACCTAATGATTGATTTTACACCTTTACCAAATTAAAAGTTATTTATGAAGAGGTTTCAAAACATCACATCTGTGGGAGACCTATTGAGTAAAACACGGAGAATCTCTAGTAGACTACACCCTTAGGTGGCAAATCCTCAGCTTAAAATGTGAGCCCCAATTGTAGGAATAGCATGCTGTTGAGATCCTTTTGAGGAATATACAAGGTCCTATTGCTTTCTGCTTAAAGGCTTTACAATAAAAACCTTTGAAAAGCTTATTAACAAAGCCTCAAACCTACAGGAAGAGGCTCCTAAGATGACTTTCTTGAAAGTCCAATTTTCAATAGAATCTTCAAGATCTAAGAGGCCCTTAGAAAAGAGAACATACAATATTTCTATGGTGGACAAAGGAAAATCTCTTTTGCAAATACAAATAGGCCAAGCTCCACCATACGGACCACCACAGCAACAAGTGATATCATTCCCTAGGAGATTTCTAGCTAGCCCTTTCTCTAACAGAGTAAGCCAAACTTATTCTTTTAAGAAAGAGGAAGTGAGGAAGATCTTCAAAAATCTAAAGAAAAAGCCAGACTTCAAACTTTACGAGGAGGCCGGGAAGTAGGAAGGTAACAATCTATTACCCCTTACCAAATTTTGGGACATGGATTCTTATTTTCAAAGCGGCTTGAAAGAAATTTCAAGAAGGGGTTAATCACTATTCTAAAGGAATACCTCTTGGACCATAGACAAGGGTCCATTAAGGTTATCACAGGTACCTCCTCTTCTTTTTCTTCATCTATAAATGAATGGTATATAACATTATCTCGTTCTTCAAAAAATACTATGATAAAAAATTTTAAAATGATTATGCGATCGGATCGGACCAGGTGATCACCGTTGATCCACGAGTCAGAGAGTTCCACCTCAACCTAACTTAGGATCTTCAATTACACAGAAGACTAGAGAGTGTGGTGAAGGAGGGATATTTGTATCTTTTGAGAGTGTTTTGTATAATAAAGATGGAAAGGTAGTACTATATGAGCATTTATCTATTTGTACCTATTTTGGAAATATGAGTAAAAAAGTTGCCTCTAAAGGCATTCCTTATGTGTGTATTATTTCTAATGAACATAATATAGAAAATATTGAAAAGCAAAATGACAATAAAGAAGAGTCTCATAATGTTTTATGTGAATCGGTGGATAGAAATCCTCATGGAGGACTTACAAGGTGATTGATTGACATAGACATCGACTCATAAATCATAAGAAAAGGATGTTCAAAATGAGGAGGGTTGACCCAGAGAGACATTATTGTAAATCTCCATAGTGAACGAGTCTTACTACCTCATTTGCCTCCTACTCCCCAAGAAAAAGAAAAGCAAATCGTGAATAAAAACTCAAGTTCAGATTCCTTACTTAAAGAAATGCCAGAAGAACCAAAGGTTCCCAAAGTAGATTATAATGTTCTAGCCCATTTTAGGAAGCTCCCTACTAGATTAAGCATTTATGACACACTCATTCTTTCAAAAGAAATGAGGGAGTCATTAGTATAGGCATTACTTGATCCAGAAATATGCCTGACTCAACTGGTAGCTACTTCCTCAGAAGAGGCCTATTACTTCAAAGAGATCCCAGGAGTTACTTTCTCTGATGTGGTTCTACTTTTGGGAACTACTAACCATACCTGTCCCCTCTATATTTCCATAAAAATTGAAAAAATAAGATTGCCAAGTGTTCTAGTAGATCCTGTTCCATCCATTAACATCATGAACTCTAGAACATTGGCATTCTTAAAAGTTGATAGCAAAAGACTTAGCTCTGATAAGATGTTGTTAAGGGGCTTTAATGAAATGGGTGAAAAAGTTTTAGGTTCGATCACTCTATTATTAGAAATAGAAGGATTGAAAACTGAAGCTAAATTTCATATTATAGACTCAAAAACTTTGTTTAATGCTCTCTTAGGTAGACCTTGGATCCATGAGTATAGAATGGTTCCATCTTCACTCCACCAGTGTATTAAGTACACTAGGGATGGAGTGGAATATGTTATAAAAGGAGATATACAACCATTCTCTATTCATGAGATTGAGCTCTATGAAGATGTTATTTATTACATGCCTAAGAAACCTAGATTTGATTCTATAGAATCCAACATTATTGAAGCACAAAGTACAATAATAAAAAAAGATGAAAAGAAAGAAAAGGAGGAAAAAGAAGAATAAAGAACCTCCAATAATTCATATTTATTTGGAATCTAGCTTAGATGAAGATTCCAATCATAGAAATGCTTCAATAAAGTTTGAGAATTATTTAGAGTCACACACTGACGAAGAAAAAATTGAAACATTAAAGGAAGAGTCTGGGCTTTCAACATATGAAAAATTAAAAAATTATGTTGATACTTTAACTTTGAATCCTCTAAATCAAAATAAAATATCTTAACTAGAGGTCAATGTAGCCCCAAACCAAGCAGGAGAAGTGGGGAGGTTAGCAAAAGTTTAATCTGTACTCGATTCTTCAAGATCAAAAGGAGATGCAAATCTTGGAGAACCATCTTTCAATGAAATAATAGAACTTTCTTTTGACTAGTACTCAACTTGTGTAAAGATCTCGGTTCTTCACATGGTTTTATCATGAATGTTTGGCCCAAAGATAAAGCCCAACACATGGAGAGCTTATGGAATGCAAAACATAGAGATTTCCATTCCAAAGCTGACATTGGGTTTGGTACTATTGAATCACTTAACGATACAGAACATTGTTTAATGATAAGTAATCGTCAAGCAGATCAACTCTTTGAAGTCTCTTCTACTCCTCTAGAAGATTCATTATTAAAACCATGAAGGAATCTGAAGATGATTCAATTCAGAACACACTTCCTAAGTATGAGGAGGAAATAAAATCCACTATAGTTGAGTTAAAGGAGGTTAAGCTAGGGACTCCAGAGAACCCAAAGTTGACTTTTATTAGTACTTTACTGGGTCCAGAAGATTCTGAATAGTTAATCACTTTATTCTTTGAATATAAAGATTGCTTTTCCTGGAGTTATGATGAAATGCTAGGTTTATCCCAGGATGTGTCTATGCATAAACTAGGAATTAAACTTGATGTCATCCCAGTGAAGCAAGCTCCTAGGCCAATGCGCCTAGAAGTAGAACAACAAGTGATCATTGAAATAAAGAAATTAATTGAAGTTGGCTTTATACGAGAAGAAAAATACCCTGATTGGGTAGCCAACATAGTTCCAGTAAGAAAGAAGAATGGTCAAATACGCATCTATGTTGACTTTAGAGATCTAAACAAGGCTTGTCCCAAAGATGAGCTCCCTTTACCTATACCCGAGCTCATGGTCGACATAGCCTCCTCGCATGAGATCTTTTCATTTATGGACGGATCATCTGGATATAATCAAATTAAGATGTCCCCAGAAGATGAAAAGCATACATGTTCAGAACTCCTGTAAGGATTTTCTATTACACGGTCATGTTGTTCGGTCTCAAAAATTATGGAACTACTTATCAAAGAGCTATGATTAGAATATTCGATGACTTAATTCATAATCATGTTGATGTTATATTGATGATCAAGTCATTAAAAGCAAAATAAAACAAGATCATTTCTATGATTTATGGGTCATTTTTGAGCGATTGTACAACTATTACTTAAAGATGAATCCTCTTAAGTGTGCTTTTGGAGGGACTTCAGCAAAAATTCTTGGAGTTTGTAGTGTGGCATGGTGTGATAGAAATTGACCCAAAAAAGATAAAAGCCATTATAGAATTGCCACCACCTAGAATTCTTACACAGCTAAGATCATTCCAGGGAAGGCTTGCATATCTAAAGAGATTCATATCGGATTTATCTAGAAGGTGTCAACCATTTGTAGCATTATTGAAGAAAGATTCCAAATTTATTTGGGATGAGAAATGCGAGGGTGCCTTCGAAAACTTAAAGAGATATTTAATGAATCCTCCTATTTTGGCTTCTCTGATTCTAGGAAAGCCATTAATTATGTATACTGTGGCTATGGATGAATTTTTTGGGGCTTTATTTGCTCAAACAAATGAAGAAGGGAAAGAAAATTCTCTTTATTATCTGAGTCACAGGCTCATCCCAACAGAAAGAATTATCCACCTATTGAGAAACATTACTTGGCCTTACTTTTTGTTGCTCAGAAATTGAGGCATTATATGCTTTCTCATAAGGTCAACTTAATTTCAAGGCTGAATCCTCTATAATATCTCATGACTTGTCCCATGTTGTCTGGGTGTTTAGCACGATGGTCATTGATTTTATTGCAATTTGAGATCACTAATATTCCTCTTCGTGCTATAAAAGGACAAATAGTGGTAGATTTCCTAGCAGCACACCCTATGCTTGAAGGGTATCCTTTAAATGATGATCTCCCAGATGAATAGATCATAACATTGGAAGGTGAACCTAATTCCACCTAGGAATTATACTTTGATGGTGCATCATCATCAAGAAAAGATAAAGAATCAAACTCATCTATCCTAGGGAAGGCAGGAATTGAGCTAATATTTATAACCCTAGAAAAAAGAATGATGAGATATTCATATCATTTGGATGAACCTTGTACAAATAATGAAGCTGAATATGAGGCTCTTATTACTGGTAAAGAGCTGGAAATCCTTGTGGAAATTAAAAATATAAATTTTTTTAGAGATTCCCAACTAGTTATAAACCAAGTAAGTGGAATCTATGAGGTTTCCCACCCAAAGCTCTTCGATTATCATCAATATACAATGAAACAACTCAAAAAGATCCCATATGAAACCATGTGTAGAATATCTTGCAAAGAGAATTCTATAGCTGATGCTTTGGCTAAACTAGCCAAAGAAATCACATTCCTAACAAAGAATCAATTTCTATAAAAGTTCAAAATCAATAGATTTTGTCTCCCATAGATTTAGATTACATTAATAGGTAAGAAGAAATGCAAAGAATATCCACTCTTACCAAAGGTCAAATAGAATGCGATTGGAGGCAACCATTTATTGATTATTTGAGTAAGGGGAGGCTTCCTGAAATTAAGTCATTGGCAAACCAAATAAAGAAGCATTCTTTATCTTATGCAATAATTAATATTACTTTATATTGTAGGTCATTCAACCGAATGTGGCTCCATTATTTAAACTAGTAGCCCATAAGGTTGTGACTGAGATACACTCTGGATTATGTGGAGCACACCAATCTGGGCCCAAAATGAAATTAAAATTAAAAGACTTGGGTATTATTGGCCATCAATGTTAAATGACTCCATGGAGGTTGTACGTCATTTTCATCATTGCCAAGTACATGGCATGGTATTACACTAATCACCCAATGTACTAGACCTTACAGCTGCCTCTTGGCCTTTTGAGAGTTGGGGTACTGACATCATAGGGCTTATTGATCCTCCTTTCTCAAAAGAACATCATTTCATTTTAGCTGCAACAGAATATTTTTCCAAATGGGCTAAAGAGGTACCACTGAAAGAGGTTAAAGCATATCATGTATTGAAATTCTTTCAAGAAAATTTCATATATCAATTTGGCATTCCTTGCCGAATCATATTCGATAATGGTCCATCCTTTAAATCCACAAAAATAAATCACTTTGTGGCTAGACATAAAATTGATTGGAGATACTCGACCATCTATTACCCTAAGGCAAATGCATTGGCCTAGGCATTTAATAAAACATTGGTAAGAATTCTAAAAAAGATACTTGATGAAAACAAATGACAATGGCATGAATTGTTGGTTGAAACCTTATGGGCCTATCAGACCACATATAGGACACAGTCTTCACCATATTCTTTAGTTTTTGGAACCTAAGTGGTTCTTCCATTAGAAGTGAAACTGCCTTCATTGAGAATTACTTTTAATAATAATATTATAGTAGATCAAAATAATAAAATTTGCTTGGAAGAACTTGAAAATATTGAAGGAAGATGATTAAAAGCTCAACAAAACCTTGAACTATACCAATCACGTATGGTTCAAGAACATGATAAATTGGTGTGTCCTAGAACTTTCCAAGCAGGAGACTTGGCCTTGGTTCTTAGGTGACCAATTTTGGCTTACCGGAGGATCGACAGCAAATTTGAGCCAAAATGGGAAGGACCATTTGTAGTGGAAAAAATGAAGGAGGTTCTTACTGTTATGGTGAACATCCAATACCACCTATCAATGGACGTTACCTAAAGAAATATTATGTGTAACTTGTTATTTTTTGCCAAATAAGATTCAATAAAATAAAAGTTTACTTCTCTTCCTCGCTTTTGCTTCAACTTGTATCATTTATCTGGAATGTTGTGAAATCATTTGCACATGTATTTGGTAATAGACTTTCCAATTCCCTTTCATCAAGTTGGACTAATCAAGTAAGGATTAAGTCCATGAGACTCTTGCTTATTAGTCAAAATTTTTGAGGATTAGGAATTAAGTCACTTTGACCCCTTTTCCTCATCCATATCACCTATAGGTTAGGAGCAAGCCCTTTGTGGCTCCTTTCCTATACATAGCTTGAGAGGGGAGCAAGCCCTTTGTGGCACCTTTCTCATGTATTTTTGGGTTTAGAGTAAGCCTTTGTGCACCATTCCTATAGGTTTGGAGTAGTCCTTCACGGCACCATTCCTACTTTCCATAGGATAAGACCAAGCCCTTTATGGCACCTTTCCTATACATAGCTTGAGAGGGGAGCGGGCCCTTTGTGGTACCTTTATCATGTCTTTATGGGATTGGAGTAAGCCTTTGTGCACCATTCCCATAAGTTTGGGTAAGCCTTTATGGCACCATTCCTACTTTCTATAGGATAGGAGTAAGCCCTTTGTGGCACCTTTCCTATACATAGCTTCAGAGGGGAGCAAGCCCTTTGTGGCACCTTTCTCATGTCTTTTTGGGTTTGGAGTAAGCCTTTGTGCACCATTCCCATAGGTTTGGAGTAAGCCTTTATGGCACCATTCCTAATTTCATAGGTTTGGAGTAAGCCTTTTATGGCACCATTCCTATTATGTACATATTAGGATCAAGTCATTGAAGACCCCATTCATGTCACACAATTTATTCAAGTTGGATTAAGTCTCCATAGATCCCTTCCTAATAGCTAAAAAGAAATAAGTCCCTTAGTCAGCATTCTTTCTAATCATATAGGAGTAAGTTCCCCAGTTATCTTCCTATTCAAATACTGACGATTGGAACAAGTCAAGACTCCTCTCCTCTTTCTTAGCTATATGATGGATTAAGCCATCAAAGTCCCCATTTTAATAGCTAAACCACATAGGAATAGGTCTTCCAGTAGGCCTCTTATTATTGTGTGAAGTTTAGGAATAAGTCATCGAAGCCCCCTTTTCTATCACACAAGCTATTCGGGTTGGATCAAGTCTCCATAGACCCCCTCCTAATAGCTAGAAAGAACTAAGTCCCTTAGTCGACAATCTTTCTAAACATTTAGGTATAAGTCCCACAGCAGGCATCCTACTATAGTAAGATAAGGATAAAGTCTCCAAAGACCACTTTCTTGTTAACCATACTATTTAGGTAAAGAGAACAAGTCATGAAGGCCCTCTTTCCTATTAGTCAGAATTTGAGGATTGGATCAAGTCATCAAAAGACCCCTTTTCCTCCACTCAAGCTATTTAGGTTGGAACAAGTCTCCAAAGACCCCTTCCTAGTAGCTAACCAGATAAGTATAAATCCCCCAGTATATCTTTCCTGGTTATAACATTAAGTAATATGGATTGGGAGTAAGTGTCCACATCGACATCCTTTTCAAATACCATTCTAAAGTAAGAGTAAGTCCAATGAAGGCATCTCTCTTCAGTATAGTGATTGCATTAGGATTAGACCATTCTTTGGGTCCACTCCTAATGACATTCCTATCCATACTAGAACTTATTGAAGTTATGTTTCTAGGAATGAAACACAAGCCAAGACAAGTATAGGTATATATATATATACCTATATTTCACAATCAAAACCAAAACAAAATTGAATATCAAAATTAAAATCCTAAACTTGAACCTTAAACTTATGCTTATATGTTAATCAATCCGGTCAACACCAATATGTGCAGTGTATTCTGGGCCATCCACTACACATATTGGGAGTCCATTTGTTGACCTCATTTTTGAATGAGGTTAATTTGAACTTTGAAACTAGTAATTAAGATTTCTTAATCTCAAATAGGAACTTCTTAATTTAATACTTAGGATACTACACCTAATGTCTTAAGGAATTTTCATTGGGGTTGGCTTAGGTGGATTTCACCTAAATGATTAATTTGGATTAACCAAAGTTATCAAAACTAATCAAATTAAAATTAAAATCAAATTGAAATGAAAATCCAAAATGCAATTAACATGAAACTTTTGGGAACTAAAAATAACTCTAAAACACACCTTAATTAAATTTTTCACAATTTAATTCATCATGATTTATGAGAAATAGAATTTTCAATCCTAAATTACTAATTCAATTAAATAAACTAAAATTAATGGAATTAAATTATGAAAATGATTTAATCAACCTTAAATTAACTTAATAAACCTCAGTGAACATTAAAACATCATTAAAACTCTTATGAACCTAATAATCCTTAAATTGGCTTGAACCAATTAAATGAAATAATTAAATAATTTAAAACTTAAATCATAAATCAACCAATGATCTAAAAATTATAAATGAACCATCATTGGAAACATATTCTAGTGAAAAATTCATGAAAAATAAATTCCTTAATTGAATCACATCGAATTAAGCTTAATTTAAGTTTTAATAAGATAAGTAAAACCCTAATTACAAATCTGATTAAGGTAAAACTTTGGATATTTGTAAAAGGCATGTAACTCCACTTTCCAAAAAAGTTTCAAACCTAATTGATCTTTGGATTAGGAGTTGCTAAATTTCTAAATCTTTAGGTCAATTTTAATCAAATATTGGGTTAAGAAAATTGATTAATCCATTAAATTAAATGGTAATTCAAACCAATCTTAATCAAACATCAAATTATTAAGGAACTTCTCTAAATATCTAAGTTAAAAATTATTCAATTTTTAACCTAAGTTAATAAATTTAAATCTTAAGTTAATAAAACTCTTAATTAAGTTAAATTTTGAATTTGAAATCATTAACACTTTCAAAAGTCATTAATCTTCAATTCAATTAATCTAAGAATGATTTCATATCTTAGATTTTAAAGTAAATGAGACAAACATAACTTAATCCAAATCTCAAATCAAAATGTCTTAAGTTATAATAAACCAAATCAATTTAAAATCAATTCAAATAAAAACTCAATAAACAAATAAACATATATATATATATATATATATATATATATATATATATATATATATATATATATATATATATATATATATATATATATATATATATATATATATATATACATGTAGATACAATATTATGTTTAATCAAACCAAATCAACATCATCTTAAGGTTTGAAATTAGTAAACATAGGATTAAGTTTCAAAAAAAAAAATCAATAAACATACAACTTAAACTAAATCAAATGAAAATCTAATTAAACCTTAGGATAAATAAATTTATGCTCAAACTTAAGAATAAGATGGTTCAAATCAAAGCAAATAAAATGAAGTAGTCTGAAAGAAGAAAACATTAATCATGATTAAGCTAATGGAATTAAACTAAATATAAGAATAAAGTTCAAGATAATTCGAATCAAATAAAACAAAGTAATGTGAACAAAAGAAAACACTAAACCATCAAATCAAATGAAATGAATATAACATAAAAATTGAACAAACATAAATGAAAGAAAGTAATTAATCATATAGATAAGAACTAATGCAATTAATAACTGAATTCATAATTAAACAATTTGAATCAAGTTAAATCAATGAAACATAAACCTTAACCTAAATATTTTCAAGTGAAAATAAACCAAATTAAATAAAACCAACATAGATAAAAAAATGAAATAAATAAAATTTATCAAATCAAATCTAAATTTCAAAAGAAAATAAAAGAAAGGAAATATCAAAATCAATCCAAATATAAACGTAGATGAAATTAAAAATGGTTACTTAAGATACTTAAGGATCTTAGTTAGACTTTTAGAATGAAAACTTCATTAGAACTTAGGATGTAGAATATGATGAGTTCCACCTAAAAATGAAATTCATTCTACTCTTCATTCTTGAAAATCTAAACATCACTTTAACTAAATAAATAGAAATAAAATGTGAATTAAACCACTAAATCATTTGAATTGAAGTCATCCAAAGGAAAAAAAATATAACAAATTAAAACTCCAAATTGAAACTTAAACTAAAGAAGCAGAGTAAAGCCTTGTCACACAAACCCCTCTTTTTCACACACTAGATTATTTATGTCACAGACTCTTGATTTAGGTTAGATCATTCTCTTATTTTCTTTTAATTCTCTATAATGTGTTGTGATATGTTGTTTTATATCCATTGTGGTGTATTGCTTTGAATTGGATGCTAGCTTGTTTCGTTAAAATTAGATGGTAGGGCATTCTTTCTAGAATTAACTCTATTTTCTAT
Source organism: Cymbidium sinense (assembly GCA_021442155.1). Classification (NCBI taxonomy): domain Eukaryota; kingdom Viridiplantae; phylum Streptophyta; class Magnoliopsida; order Asparagales; family Orchidaceae; genus Cymbidium; species Cymbidium sinense. The sequence goes on from JAKCPB010000914.1 coordinate 152,356, forward strand.
AAGGGACTGTGTTAAAAGGGATCGTAGTCATAAATAAAAATTATAAAATTATTGTTTTCTTGTAGTTGCTGAAATATCCCTTCACATAGTCCATATCATAGGTGGCCTTAGCAAGTAATTAATGTTAAGCCCGTATGTTTTCAAAATATAACAGTTGTGTACTATTTATATTTCCTAACATCTATTTTGTAGGACTTAAGATTTCTTTTTATATTTTAAAAATGTAAATTTAAGCTTAGAATTAGGTAAGGATCTCTATGAGGTCTAGGATTAGCAGAGTGACCAGATGTGCTGGTCCCTGGAGCCGATGGATGTCCCAAAAGAAGGAGACTTTCCTGGAAAGAAGATCCATAGATCTAAACATGTAGTTCTAGGCTGGGTTGTACAAGGGCAGAACTTGGCTACCCATTTTTCTTTCTTCTGGGATGTATAGTGGTGCCTAACCGCATTGGCCTATTATTATTAATTTAAATTTGGCTTGATTTATTTTGGGTGAAGAATAAAAACAACATGCTTTTCTAGGTTTCTTTTTGTGATTGTGTTTGTGCTATGATGAATGCCTAGACATAGGCTCATAGGATAAACTAAATCTTCTACCTAACTAAATCAATTGAAACATAAAAATAAATGAAACTCAAAACTTCACATAAATTAAAGCCTTAGGCATAACATAACATAAAATCAATTAGAAACAATTAAGTTTGAAATCATATTATTTTATATTCCTTGAATTCGACAACTTCACCCATTGCACATAAGGGGCATCTGTCCTGTGAGGATGACCACCTTCTTGGAGAAGCCTATCTCCTAATATTAATTTGGCCCATAACCATTTCTAATTACATGGCATTAGGCATAAATTGCATACATGTGGCCTAAAATGAATCTAGAGTCAAAAATTATAAAAATCTAAAAAATATGCATTAGTTAGATGCATCTTCATACCCTACATGATCTTAGGGATTAGGGAGTGAGTCTAGGTTCATATATTTCTTTCCTAAAAATGCAATAGCCCAGCTATCTTGCATTCATAAGACTTGGCATTATAAATTTAAAATGTGCTTAGGTGGTGTTAGCTAGCAGCCTTCTCCAAGTGGGTTATAAGTCCAGAAGAGTCTGGGATATGTTAGTTCCCTCAAGTGAGGAGAATGGCCAATGATTCCCAAAGATAGAATTAGGTCGAACATCTGACATGTGTCAGAAGGACTTATAGACTAGGTTCTAAAGCATCCTTTTTAGGAATAAATCATCAACCCTAAGCATTTTGGCAGTCTTGTGCTGCAAGAATCTAAGTCCTAGATTTCTAAAAAATTGACAACTTAAAATTTAAAATTAAAACCTAAATTTGAAGACTAACTATAGGATAGTTGAATTGTCTACTAGGCATCCCAGTATCAATATGCATTTCTTATTTTCTCCCATTTGACTCTTGAAAATAACTCTCTCCAATTTGGATCTTTCCTAATTGAATTTCCAAAAGTCAATCCTTTGAAAAGCCATCTTGGAAGTCTTTAGAAATAACCACTTATTTCCTTAATCGAGAGCATTCTTAGGAAGAGACCTTTCCTATGATGTAATTAACTATAGAGGCTTGCCTTTATAGGGAACCATGAACCCAGTTTAAAATAAACCCTGTTCTACTTTTCCATGTAGTTCAGAATAAAAATCTCTGGTACATGAAAGACCCATTAGTCTTAGGAGTCTTTTATTCAAATGATCAAATCCATTATAAGATAACTTGTTTATCTTCTTAATGTCATATTTGATCATCTAAATAAAATATTCCTAAACTCTATGTGGTGTCATAAATTTTCTCCACAACATGACAACACCTCGATGATGGTATCACAATGTCATAGCGCTGTGCCATTTTGTCAAGCAACCATCGGGGGAGGTTTGAGCATCTAAGTTTTTTTTAAAGGCGATAACATCACCTAGGCACTATAATTGCAACACTGTGGTGCCCCAAAGGCGAGATGTGTAAATTTTTGTCATCTTTTATTCATTTCATTTCATAATTTTTTTAGATGTAAACTATGGGAAAAATTTATGAAATCACATAGAATTTAGGAAATTCTTATTTAGGTAATTAAATTCATCATTAAGGAATAAACATATTGTCTTGGAAGATAAACATATTATCATATAGTGGATTTAATCTTTTAAATAAAGACTCTTAAGGCTAATCGATCTTATTAATATTCAAGAGATTCTTCCTTTGAACTACATGAAAAAGTAGAACAAGGTTTATTTTATATTGGGATCATGATTCCTTATTAGGACAAGCCCTTATAGATAATTACATATTAAAAATAAGGATCTCTTCCTAAGAATACTCTGGATTAAGAAAATAAGGATTTATTTCTATAGATTTCTAAGCTCACTCCAAAGGAAAATCATAATTTTGAATTTTAAAAGTGAACACTACAAAGTAGAAGGAGTTCTTTTAGAATCCAAAAGAGATAAAGAAAACCATGTCCATAGATACAGGGATACCTAGTGAATATTTTAACCGTCCTACTAGTTGGCTTTAAATTTTGGAATTTAAATAAAATTTTGAGTTAAAGTTTTATTGGAGATCTAAAGTTTAGATTCTAACAATACAAGACTATAGAAATGCTTATGGTTGAAGACTTACTCCAGTAGGATGCTTCAGATATTAAGTTTATAAGTACTTCTAACAGAAGTTATTGACTTCATGAGCCCCATCTCATATGAGATTAAATTTTGATGATAATAAATACATGCTCAAATGATATTAATAAAGTTAAATTAAATTATGTATAAAAAATTCTTCAACTCCTAATCCTTTAGTTATATCAGAATGCTAAAGCTATTGGACTTGGACTAAGTTGGAATTTTTTCTAGGAATAACTATATTAAGGCAAATGAAATGCTCATTAGAATAAAATATATCATTCATTCATTTTAAAACAATCTATTTTAAACTATTCTTTAAAATTATTTCACATTTATAATTATTCTTTAAAATTATTCATTTTTTGGATAATGTGAACTAAATGCATAAACCATGTTAAATTCATTGTGCTTCCATGAAAGTTAAATTTAGTTCACATCACATTAAACTATTTCCATAAGATCTAATTAAAATATGTTCATTATCCATTTATTACTTGCGTAAAATCTAATTATCCTGAAATTATCCTTTGTATTATTTTTCTCTCTCATATTATCCTAGTTTTCTCTCTCATCCTATTTTTCATCCTAAACCTTTTTGGCAGAATTTGTTTATGATTATTTGGTAAATAAATTGGGTGAGACTTATTCAAATTATTTCTATAATTATCCCATATTTTTCCAAATTAAAAATTTTATTTATTTGAATCTTTAATTTGAATTATTTTTGAATTCAAATTGAATATTTTTTATAACATATGCAAATTTGAACTCTCCTCTTTATGAAATGTTTAGGTTGATCATATGCTATGCTAGTTTATTTAATTTGTATTAATTTAATTTATTTAAGTTAATTTAAATTCAATTAAAATAAGCCATGGAATTATCTTTGCTCCTTTTATATAGATTCTATTTTTGGAAACCTCCCATGGCCAACCATATCTTTTTTAAATTCAAATTAATCTCTTGATGAATATTGATTTGAACTCTCCTAAGATCTGATTTATCATCATTTAATTTGAATTAACTTCAATCTATTTTAAGATTATAGCTTGGCAGAATTTTCAATACTTCCATTGGATTTAATTTAAAATGTTCTAGAATAATATCTTTCCTTCTTTCTTTCAATCAATTTCAATTAATTGAATATTCAATAATATTACATTGAATTCAAATTAAATCCCATCATGGAAACTCCTTTGGCTGATGCTATCATGCCAATCTATTTAAATAAAATTTCAGATTCTTAAATAACTTATCTTGGCCGAATTTCCCATCTTAATTAAATTTAATTGATTAAATACAATTACTTACCATTTGGATTTCCCTCTTCCTTGCCTTGGTTGAAATCCCTCTCATGCAAATTGAAATTCAAAATTAATTAATTCAAATAAACTTGTCTTACGAAAATGGATCTCCCTCCTCTTCTTGTCTTGGCCAAACCCTTAATCATGAAAATTACTTTTATTTTTAATTGATTTGCATTTAATCAATTCCAAATTTTTTCCCTCCTATTTCCTTGAGCTTGGCCAACTTCTATTAACCTCTCAACCTATATATGTATCTCTTTAGACTATCGTTAACTTCTTCTTGGATTTTTCTCCTCTTGGATGAATCCTTGCAAAAAGATTTCCCTTGGATATTTCTCTTGGTTAATCAAGTGCTAGCCTCTTCAACATTCTTCTACTTCTTTCTTTCAATTTTGGATAAAAGAACATGGAGGAATGTTGGATTTTCTTATGGTTGAAAGCTTAATAAGGTGCATTCATTTTATTTTATGATTTTACATGCTAAGTGACCTTGTTCTCCTTCTTAGCTTAAATTTCTTAGGCATTTGATCAATTTTTTTTTTGTGCTTAACATATCTAATTTTATTTTTTTCTCAAGTTGGTCAAAAGTTTTGTAGTTGATTGATTAAAGTTTGTTATTGCAATTTGGCTTCTCTTCTTTACTCCTACATATTCTAAAAAGAGATTATTTTCTTATTGATTATTTCATATAAAATACTTATGAGTAACAAGTTGTATTACTTCTAAATCATCTCATCTTTTGCATAAATAATAATTTCTTTAAAAGTGAATTCATTTGAGTTTATGTGCTTTCATATTGCATATATATTTGATATTTCCTAAACTCAACTCTCTTTGAAATAATTTAATTGGTATAGTTTCAAAAATCATCATTGGCTACATTTTAAATCATTAACTAAATCACTTTCATTTCAAGTTATTGCTTTATTTTCAAATCTTTTTAAAGTTTATTTCATATCATATACATCTTTTAAGCTTAATCATTGCATTCTAGTTTAAACATCAATTATAGTTAGCTATGTTTCTTACCTTTGTTTTCACTTGCCTTAATATTATTGTTGTTGGGTTTTGAGAGCAAAATTATTTTAAAATTGAGAGTTAGATACTTTTTATTCCTCTTTCTTGTTCCCTTGTTCGGTTGTACTAGCCCATTAAAGAAAGTACGTGTTGGGTTGTACTAGCTCATTAAAGAAAGTACATGTTGGGTTGTACTTGCCCATGAAGTAGAGTATGGGAGTTTTGGTGTAATCTCAACTTTACTTTAGTGAATTCCTAGCCTAAGATGCTAGGCGTGGACGTAGGCCAATTATGGGGTTTGGTCGAACCACATAAAAATATGTGTTCTTTTCCTTTACTTTCCTATACTTTACTTTTTTGCTATTACCTTTCTATTGTTTAATTTTACTAAAGCATTATTATTAAGTATTTAAGTTTGTTATAAAGTTAAATTAAGTTTTCTAAAATTTATTTTAAAATCTAATTCTCTTTGTGCTTTAGTAAGTACAAGTCAAGTGCTCGACCATGTTTCACTTTTGAAACTTATTGGTTCTTCTTCTCACTTGAGAAAGGAAACCTATTCCCGACTCTTCTAGGCTTATACTGCCCAGCCTAGAACTACAAGTCTATGTTGACCTCACTTTTGGAGTGAGGATTGACTCATCCTCCCTATATCAAACTTAGGAATCTTCTAGACACTAAGATTTCCCTACTCATAAGACACTTCTAGTGATTAAGGGAAAACTAAACCCAAGCATAGAGACTTAAGAAGGCATACCCCCTAGCTAAAGTCACACCCTAAATTCACCTATCCATGGCTTTAAACCAAAATCATGCTTATCTACTTATCTAAAAGCAACCCCAAGCCAATGCAACCAATCTTAATTAGGTTTTGATTTATATCCAAGGTCCAAGCCAAATTAAGTTAACCCTTAACCTAAATCAATCCCACCATCATCCTATGACTCAAGCCTATTAAATTGAATCAAGTTTAATCAATTTTCACAAAAGAACTCCAACCATTCAAATTTCTATTTCAAACCCTTTAAAGACTCACAATCAAGCTAATTGAACTAAGCTAATCCAATCAACCCTGATTGGTCGACTTGACTCAAAGGGTCCACATGAGCCAAAATCTAATTTAATCCAAATCAATTGCAATCAAAGTCATCAAACAATCCTAAACCTATCATTACACTCAATTCAACCCAATTCAACCTAATCTAACTCAATTAACCTATTTGGTCTACTTGACCCAAAGTTTCCTAAAGGATCCATTTGATTCAAAATTCAATCCAACCCAAATAGGATTGAATCAACCCATTCAATCTCCTCTAGAATGATTGTTGATCATCTTTGATTAACACATTACAATCAATTGGGTCAAACCAAGTCAATTTGATCATTTGATCAAGTTGATCCCATTAACCCATTGACAAAAATGAAGTAAATCTCATTCTAACTTCAATTGATTGAAATCAATGACTCCACTCAATCATAAATTCAATATTGAACATGACTCAGCCACTAATTGGACCAAGCCAAACCAACTTGGGCTCTTGACCTATGTCGACCTAATTTGGCCTAGAGGGCCAAATTGGGGCAAATCAAATCCTAAACCGAATTGATTCAAACCAATGCCTCCTATCAATCACAAATTGATCATTGAAATCAATTGAACCTAATCTAATCAAACTAACCCAATTGACCCATTTAACCTATTTTACATAAAGGGTCAAATTGAACTAAATCATTCTCAAATCCAAATCAACACCAGCAATCATTCTCAAATCATTATTTCAACCAAAAGCAACCTTCCACCCAAACCAATTTGGACAATTTGACCAAATTGATCACCTTAGGCCATTTGACCCATATGAACTCATATGAGTCAAAATCAAATCCACTTCAAATTAAACCAAACTAATTAAACTAATATATTCCAAATGTTCAAATGAACTTACCCAAACCATCAATTTGACCCAATTTGACCAATTGGCCAACCTAACCCATTTGAAACCAATTTGACCTATATGGGTCAAATTGAGCCAAACCCATCCAAACCAAGTCCAAACCCAACCAAACTTGGCATGACTTATCCTTGGGTCTCACCATGGGTTAGCGCAAATGGGTCCAACCCATGGTGAACCCAATTTGGGTCAAAACCCATGAACCAACCCAGCCAAATGAGGTAAAATCCCTATTTGGATGGTCTCACCTACTCACCAACCAATGACTCCTACCCTTAGCTCATTTTGAACACTTGGACCACTAACCCAACCTGACCCAAGGCTGTTCGGTTTAGCCTTGAGTCATGAGAGGGTGAGCTTAGCCTTAGCCCACTATTGGTTCACTTTGGGGAGGAGGCACACAACATGACAGCCCTTGCATCTCCATCAGCCTCTCAGAACCTTCCACCTCAGCAGTCCACTGCCATCTCTGGCCACCTACCCTAGCTGGATGACTGTCAAAGGCTGTGCTAATCTTAGCCCTTGGTCCACTTGGGTAGGTGGGTATACTCCTCCCCATTGATTCAAACTTCACACAGAGCTTCTCTATGTGATTCTGACCAGTCCTAGAGCCTTCCATGATCCCCTAGTGCATCCCATCACAGACGACACCAAGATCCTTTTGAACCTAAGCCCTCTGTCCGTCCTACCTCATTCAAACCTAACCAAACTTTAATTTACTTCTCCCACACCTTCCCCAAGCTTCGACGAGTCAAAATGAATTGATTCTCGTTCGATTCAAGCACTGGAGACCACTCCTAAACCAACTCCGACCACTATTGCAATGGTGTTTGGTCCATAGAGCTATCAATAGGGAGGCAACTTGAGAGCTTCTTAATAGGGCATCATCTCTTCAAGACAAAGCTACCTCAGTCATTGGACTGCCAATCTTGAGCTCCAACGAGGTAAATTCTGATCAACTATAGAAAATCCATTGTAGGATCTCTTTAGATCTCCTCCCTAAACATTTTGGATTCAATCCCATCATCCCATGAGCTCCGGGGAGCTCGAATTGAGCAGTAGAAGGTGGATGATATCCGTCTTTCACCACTCGAGAAATGAAGGATCATCCACCATCCTTTTTGTGTGATTAGAATGGATGGATGTGATTTAATCTATTAGAAAATTTGATTTAATCTTTTAGATACCATAGGATTAATCCCCGTCGTTAGATCTAAGATCGGATGGTAGTGGTCGGGCGGCGAAACCTTCGTCCCGCTTCTCACCACGGGGACATTTTAAGTAGCCTATCCTATGGTGCTACGTGGAAAGCACTATCGCACCAGCATCTGCATGGCGTTGACGGTTTAAGGCGATAATTAAATGTTTAAAATATGATTAATCACTCAGAACTTTGAAAATTCATAAGTAATAGTAGACAATTTCTAAAAATATGAGAACCAATTTTGGAAAGGGTAAATAGAAGAGAATTTAATAAAAATAAGATCCCTAATGTTTGAACAATGAACAATGCTTAATTATGGTTTGATGTTTTTCCTAATTATTTTAATTAAGCCTTAATTACTCAGCCAATTGATCTCAAATTGGGTGTGTTGATTTCTTGGGATGTCCTCTGCCTCCCATAATTTTCTTGAGATTTATAGGTTAGGTAATTAAGAAAATTTGAAGTTTAAATCTTAATTACTCTCATTAAGTGATTTAATAATTATTAAAAATGTTGAATAGTAAAAAAATTAATTAATTAAACATGATTACTCACTATTAATAATGAAATGATGAAGGGGAATGATTATGACCTCTTTCCTAATTGTTTCCCTAAGTCTATTTCATTTGAGAGGGCTAATTAACTTATGGATTAATTAATAATTAATTAAGCAATTGATGATAAAATTAAATCAAATTGAAATGATAATTAGATCAGATAATTTAATTTGAATTTGTGGGTTCCTCTTTATGGGCTTAATAGCATAAAGACCCTTAAGGAACATATGGTTAACCCATGAGTGTGAGAAAATCATGTAAAGTACTTAATTAGATTCCTCTTTAAACTAATTAATCATTAATCATGAGCCTAATTGCATTAGGTCTTATTAGGAGCATTGCAAATTTTAATTTTTTATTTGCATATCATTGGAGGCTTATGGTTAAAATGATTAATTAAATTGAAGAGACTTAGGAAAGAGAAATTAAATGAATTGCTTAATGATTCAAATTTAATTAATCCATAAAAGTTACTTAATTGTGCTTTTCTTAAATATATTAAGTCACCCACATGGGATGGGGCAAAACAGCAAATGTTATTTCACCTCTTTAAGTTTAATAATTCAAACACAAAATCAAATTTCATAAGAAACTTTGGTTAACCTTAAATGATTTTATTCAACTTGATTGTCCTTAGGAATTAATGTGATTAAATGTATTACATGGCAATCTTTAATTATTCATATTCAATCATTATAAGATTGTATGCCATTTGATATCATGCATTCATACTTTCAAATAAAAGAATCAAATGATTATAATTATATATATGTGTAAGTTGCATGTGTTGGATTAATCCTATTATATGTGTGGCTAATATCACTAATAAATTTCAAAATTATTTTCAAAGTTATAAATTAATAATGAAGATTTAAATTGATATTGGCTATGAATTTTTGATATGATTAACATTTTCTTATAGCTTAGACAAGTTAAAGTATTATTTTATTTTCATAGTTCATGTGTATGTTTACATATATTTGAATGTTAGTAAGTATATAGTATGAACATCCCAAGAATATGAGCTTTTTAGTAGCTCCAAGGAGGTCTTAAATTACTTCACTTCCCTTGTTAACAATGGCACGTACTTACTTAATTTCATTCATATGCTTACATACATTAGAATTTGGATAAAAGCTTTACTTTACATGAATAAATAAATTTGTTAACATACAATCTTTTGCATGATTTCCATTCTCATGGTTGTGTATATTCATATGTATTTAGTATGGCAAGTATATAGTATGGTCATCCTAGGAATATGAGGCTTTAAGTACCCCCAAGGTCATAGATTATCTCATTTCCCTAGTTTAAATAACAACACGTACTTGCTTAAACCTTTAATACATGTGTATGTGTACTTAGCCAAAGAATAAGATTCCTCTTTTCTACCAATAATATATGTGCTCACAAACATTTAAGTGTGCAAAAAATACATTGCATCTATAGGTATGTTAAGTTCTAAATCATATGCATGCTATTGATGATGAAAAGGAATAATACAACATTAACCATGTGATAGTAATTCAATCTCATTAATCTTGAGATGCCTTTCATGTTTGAATAAGGTTCTTTAAGATTAACCCAAACTTAGGATTAATTAAATATAAAATAAGCCATTCACTAAAAGAAACCAAATCATAAAAACATGCCTTTTAAAAAAATTTAACTTAGGATGGGGGTGAAGGAGGTTAAAGCTCCTTCTTCTCTTTACAATAATTAGATGATAAGTAAATATCAAATGAAATAAAAAAATACAAATTAAAATCCACCAATCCTCTTCATAACTTAAAGTGAAACCTCCCCTCCTGGTTAATTTAAATAATTCCAAACATAGATAATCATAATCCTAAAGCTTAGCTAAGACACACCACACTAAGCCTAAGCACACACATTTGAATACTAAGTCATCACTTCTAGATCTAACTTAAGATAGTGTATATGATGGTGTTGTATTTTATTTTGTGATGTAATATTTTAAACTGGATGTTAGGATTGTTATGCGAGACTGGATGTTAGGTCATTGTTAGTCTAAAGTATTTCTTATAGGGTCTTTTGCTAAAGGAGGCACTATAATCATAAATATAAATGATTCTACTTGTATGTCATTTATGCCCCTTTGCATAATCCATATTAAAACAGGTGGGCTTGATTACCCATGTGTAGGGAGCAAAGTCAAAATTATGGAATATAACCGCTTCGATTTGTGTGTTTGATTTAGCTAACATCTGTCTCATAGGGGTAGTTAGATTTTAATTTTTAAAACATATAATTTTACAAGAGCAGTGGCTTGAAGGAAAAGTCCTAAGATGCCTTGTGAAGCCTTGGAGCAAAATCAAACCAAAGGAAGAAGGAATAAATAAAAGCAAGGAATGAAGACCACCATAACATTTAATACAATTGTAATTGTAAAATTTTATAGTAATCTGGGAAGGGTAGAGCTTGGCTACCCAATTTTTCTCTTTTTTGGAGTGTACAGCGGAACCTGGCCACACTAACCTTCTATTATTTTATGAAATCTAAGAATGTTTGATTGTTGTGTTTAAATGGCACAATAAAAATGGCATGATCTTCATAGGTTTCTTAAACTTGATGTTTGAATGTGTGGCCTATATGCAGTAGGCTCTTCAGGATAAAATTAATTTTTCTATCCCCACTAATAACTTATAACTAAATTCTAAAATAATTCATAACCTTACTTTAAAGCCTAAGTTATAATCAAGATAACTAAAAAATTTAGCAACCCCTTAGCTGAATGTTGAATGCTCTAACACCATGGATATCATCTTGTTCCATTTTTTAATAGGGAGGGTCTCCAATCTTGCACGCTTGACCTTTGTTGGCATCCCTTGTAATGGAGAACACCTCCTCCCACTGATTTAGCCAATAATATTATTTTATCATGCATATAGGCATAATTATTTTAAGCCTTTGTCCAAATGAATGTGTCAAAGTGTATAAAAAATTATAAATTTTGCATTTAGTCTAAGTCTTGATTTCATACCATTCCTCTAGTCTCTTAGGGAATGGGTTTAGGACTACAAAGAATGCTTGACCTTTGAGGTCCTAAGTTATAATCAAGATAATTAAAAGATTTAACAACCCCTTTGCTAAATGTTGAATGCTCTAATACCATGGATATCATCTTGTTCCATTCTTGAATAGGGAGGGTCTCCATTATTGGATGATAGGAGAATGCTTGACCTTTGAGGGCATCCCTTATAATGGAGAACACCTGCTCCCACTGATTTAGCCAATAATCTAATTTCATCATGCATATAAGCATAATTATTTTAAGCCTTTGTCCAAATGAATGTGTCAATGTGTACAAAAATTGTAAATTTTGTATTTAGTCTAAGTCATGATTTCATACCAGTCATCTAGTCTCTTAGGGAGTGAGTTTAGGACTTGAATCTCCTTTTCAAATTAAATAATGGCATAACTATCTTGCAATTTTATAAGATTGGCCTACATGATTTTGATGCGTAGGAGGAGTTAGCTGGCAGCCACTCCAGGTGGTTGTAAGTCCAGAAGAGTCAAGATGGGTTTGTCCTCTCCTGTTGAGGTAAACCACTATGTCCCCCTTTCCAATTAGATTTAGGTTGTGCTTTTGGCTTGTGCTAAAGCATCCTAGATTTAGGATCCAAGGTTACTTGTTTCTTTCTAGCTACAAGTATAAGTCCTTACCTCTTAGGCATTTCAACAAACTTATGCTGATGGACTATAAACCCTAAAATTCTAATGAAATTTCAACACAAATTAAGATAAATCTTCTTTTTCAAATATATAAAGCCTCACAATAGGATATATTGAAGTGTTCACTAGGCTTCCTTCTATCAAGAGTACTCCATACTTATCCTCCTTTGGAATTTGAAAATAAGTCTTCCAAATTGAACTTTTCTACTTAATTTCCCAAAATACCCAATCTTTTGACAATCTAACCTTAAAGTCTTTAGAGATTATTGATTTACTATTTTAATCGAGAGTATTATTAGGAAATTCCAACTTCCTAGGGCATAATTAACTATGAAAGCTTGCTTGCATGGGAAACTATAGAACCTGACATAACATAAACCCTGCTTTACTTTTCCATGTAAAATAGGAGAAATATTTATGGTATATATGAAGACCCATTTGCCTTAGGAGTCCTTATTAGGTGATTAGGTCCATTGTAGGGTGATGTTTCCATATTTCAAGATGGTACGTCATACCTTAATGTCATACCTGATCACTTCAATAAGTACCGCCTAAGATTTGTATGGTGTCCCAACGACTCTAAATTTAAACACCACAGATTTTTCTGGCGACTCCACGGGGGATAGTTCCTCTCTCCATCTTTATTAGTTAATCATTATCTCCAAGCATCGATAGAGGACTTATATTTTTATATAAGCTTAAGATTATCCTTCTTTCCATTGGGCACCTTTCTTATTTCATCCTTAAGCGAGGGTGGCCAACATCCTTTAGGTTTTAACACCTCACTCCAAGTAGGTCTTAAAATCCCTATTATACCTCCAATAGGTAAAATAAAATTAATCAAAGAAATTACCCAAGAATAAATCAAACAAAATCAAGAACCTCTTACCACTAGCTTGGTGAAGTAAGGTTCATCCATCATTCTCAAAATTCCAATGAAGTTCAAAAGAAAAAGATTGTTCTCCAAAATTTCCAAATTTCTCCAATATATAAAGGAACCCAATTTAGCATAATCAATTTTGTTAAGTGAGGGTTACAATTAAAAATAAAAAAAATCAAAGTCAACAATAAAGAAAATGTCTAATCCTATTTTCCAATAGTGAAGCAAAAATCCAAGACCTTTTTTCTCTCAAATAGTCTTCTACCATGTCGTCTAGCAAGCTCATTTTCTCTTTTACTTTTGGTGTGGATTTGGCCCTAGATCAGGCCATACTCACCACCGCCCCATCCTCAAGTTTGGCCTTGGATTTAAGCACTTCAAAGTCACTTATGAGCGAATTGCCCTTGCCATAGTCAGTAGAGAGCATGTGGCAGATAAGAAGCCACTTCTACAATTTGACTTACACTTCGATACTAAGTTCCCCTCGATGAAGAGAAAGATCATAGAGGTTCCCCTGCCATGAGTGCTAATTTCACCTTCCACAGTTTCAGTGAGGACTAATACCACCTCTATAGTTGCCCCGATCTTTAAGTGGAAGTCTATCTTAGCTTCTAAGATAGTCTCTCCCTTGTTTGAGGTTAGTTCTAGCTCTCGTCCTACTCCACTAACTAAGACCCAACACTGTAATAAGAACCAAAAAATTAAGAGACATTATGAGTGTATGGCAAAGGAGGTCGAGGAAGCCTCTCATATGGCTGAGGAGGGTTCCCCTAGTGAGACCTCTCCCTTTCTTGGTGGTAGTAGGTTTCACCCGCTTTCAGCTGTAGAGGGAGAGGAGGATGTTATTAAGATTATTGTATCACCCCCATGATCTACAAAGTATGAGACACTAGATAGAGAGAGATAGAGATGGAAGCCCTATACTAGTCTATGGTCTATGCTCAGGAGAGTTGAGAGAGCCCATGGATGCTCAGAGCCCGCCACATTACATGCCTTGAGACATATGATCTCTAAGAGTGTTAGGGATCAGATCCATAGAGAAAGGGCCATGGAGGCCAAGGTTGCAACCCAAGCGGGCAAGAGGAATAGATGGAGGTTTGCTTGATAGTCGGTAGCCTCCATTTTGATTGATCATTCTGATTAGCAGACTGATAGATCTGATCATTCTGATAAGATTGTACTCACCAGTTCCAGTCATAGGAGGAGATCTCTAGTGGAGAAATAGCCAGTGTCACCACATTACACCGCTCCACTCGCCAATGACCTTCACCCATTTAGGTTGCACCATCTGAAGTCCCTATCAAGTTCCACAAATCCACATCTAGAGAGAGAGCATCCCCATTGGTGATATGGCTATGTACTAAGGGCCCCACTTCATCTACTCCATCCATTGAAGTGAGGCCAAGCTCCCCCGATCGACCTTCCATCCCAACGGTGGTGAAGAAGGAGTTATGGGAGTGTCGTAGTCGCTCCACCACTGCAGCTAGAGGAGAAAGAAGGAGGGGATATCGCAGAGACCCCCATGATTGTTAAGATAGTTAGGGAGAGCACTCCTCTTATCCATAGCATTTAGTGCATCACTTCTACAATGCCTAGTCCAATGGAGAGTCACCATTCAGTCTATGTTCCTGTAGCACCAGGTCAAGTGGATGACTGATCTTTGGAGTATATTTTGGAGGACTATCATATGAAATATGAACCATAGCTGCAAGAGTAACATGCCATTGAGATTTTGCTCAAGAATATCCATGTCCCGGTAGCCTTCATGCTCAATGGCTTTACCATTAAGACATTTGAAAAATTAATCAGTAAGGCAGCTAACCTACAAGAGGAAGCCAAACAGTTACCCTTCCCAAACCAATCATCTAATCAAAAGCCTCAGAAGGTCTTTAAGAAAAAGCTTGGGATTATAGTGGTAGTGGATAAGGGGAAGTAGCTAGTGAAAATCAGAGGCCTATAGTCCAGCAACCTCCACTACCTCCTCCTCTTCCACTACCTCGGCCGCTATAATGGCCACCACCATAGCAACCTACTCAGCAGTGATACTAGTATCTGCCACCAAGTAGCTACTTTCCACCTACTCTTGCTGACAAACTCAATAAGCCATATTCATTCAAGAGGGAGGTAGTCAGGATGATCTTTAAGAACCTTCTTAATAAGCTTGATTTTTAGCTACCCGAGCTTAGAAAGGCAGCAGAAGTGAGTATGAGTGATGATCCTAACTACTGCCCATACCATCGCATGTTATGTCATGTCTTAGAGGATTATTTCACCTTCAAGGATTAGCTTGAGCATAGCTACAAGTCAGCAGCCATACTTATCCCTAAAGAATACTTAGTAGAGCAACCCTATAGTTCTATTAAATTAATCTTTAGGGATACATCTAATCCTCTAAAGATAAAGGAAGGTTGGGATATCTCTTTATCCCGTACCTCTAAAAGAATAATTTCTAAAATCAAGAAAATTTCTCTACAGGTGCCTGACTCAGTTCAAACCTTTAACACTAAGGAAGGTCTACCAGTTGTGAAGGATATCTTAAGGAGGGTGGAAGCCCAGCAGTAACAATAGCCATCACTTGCCTGAGATAGTTCCATAGCACAACCATTTTCTAAGTCCAGCATTCCTCCTTCCATAATTATAGCTATCACATCTACTAGCTCCTCCACCATTAGTAGGAGCATTGTATTTATGGATTAGGGCACAAAACCCCTCATATTGCTTACTTTACTTGATTTTTATCATGTACCACCTCCAAAATTAAATAAATCAATGAAGAAGAATAATTCAGCTTACATCTTGTCTATGTTTGATGATCTTAGTGATTTTATTCCTAAAGAAAGCTCTCCAAGTCATAATAATAACAATGCACATAGTTTCGATCAATCCCACTCTGATTTAGAAATTGATTTCCCTATTCTGAATCATCAAGATTCACTTCTTGAGATTGATTTGGAGTCATTTGACTCCAATGATTCCTTAGGAGAAGTTGTAAGTATACTTGATAAGAAGATAGAACTTTCTACAAGCTCCACATCTCAAGAATTCACTGAAGTCAAACTCCATAGTGGCAAAGTTCTACATCCTAAGGTAGCACCTCAAGATAAGGGTTAAATGGTCATTGGTTTTAGTGAGCAGATAACCCCTCCACGGGATGCTCCACCCATAGATATGCTTATGGAGGACCAGTCCAAAGTTGACTACAACGTCTTGGCAAATCTTAGAAAATTGCCAGCTAATTTAAGCATATAGGATACCCTTGCCTTATCCAAAGAGATGAGGAAGTCTTTAGTTAAAGCCTTGCTTGACCCTAAAATATACTTAGCTTAGTTGGCCACTACTATAGAGGAGGCATTATGATATTTTAATTTGGAATCATTGTGGAGACCACGTAAATTATAGGGGGTACTTATTGAAGTGATCGGGTATGGCATTAAGGTATGATGTATTAACTTGAAAGATAGAAACTTCACCCTATAATGGACCTAATCACCTAATAAGGACTCCTAAGACAGATGGGTCTTCATATATACCATAGATCTTTCCCCTACTTTACATGGAAAAGTAAAGCAGGGTTTATTTTCTGCCGGGTTCTTTAGTTTTCTATGGAGGCAAGCTTTCATAGTTAATTACATCCTAGGAAATGGTATTTCTTAATAAAATGATCGATTAAAGTAGTCAATCAATTATCTCTAAAGATTTCAAGGTTAAGACTATCAATGAATTTGTTATTTTTAGAATATCAAATGGGATTATTAAATTGGAAAACTTATTTTTAGATTCCAAAGAAGGATAAGTACGGAGTAATCATAATACTAAGAAGCCTAGTGACACTCCAATTTATACTATGGTGAGGCTTTATATGTTTGAAAGAGAATATTTATCTTAATTTGAGTTGAAATTTCATTAGAATGTTAGGGCTTATAGTCCATCAACAAAAGATTGTGGAAATGCCTAAGAGGTGAAGATTTATGCTCGTAGCCCGAGGGAAATAAGCAACCTCGAATCCTAAATCTAGGGAGTTTTAACACAAGCTAGCAGCATGACCTAAATCTAAGTGGAAAGGGTATATAATAGTTTACCTCCATAAGAGAGAATAAATTGTCCGACTCTTCTAAACTTACAACCACTTGGAGTGGCCGCCAGATAACATCTCTTATGATTTTAAACCCATGTAGGTTGATCTTATGTAATTGCAAGATGGTTTAAGCTATTATTTAATTTGGAAGGAGACTAGAGTCATAAAATCACTCTCTAAGAGACTAGATCATGATTAGCATGAGTGTATGACTTAGTCTAAATGCAAATTTTTAGAAGTTTTAGGTTATTTTTGACACAATATTTTGGACAAAGGCTAGGGATATTCTTATGCCTAAATTCATGATGAAATTTGGTTATTGGCCAAATCAAGAGAGAAAGAGGGTGAATTTCCACCTTAAGGGGGTGCTCTCATAGGTCAAGCAATACTTAAAGTACAAAAATAGAGGACCTCATTTTGTAAGAGTGGTATAATATGATATGCATGATGTTAGACATATAACATCCAGCTAAGGGGTTGTAAAATCTTTTAATTATATTGATAACAACCTAAGATTTAAAGTGAGGTTGTGAGTTGTTTTAAAATTTAATTATGAGTTATTAATTAGGGTAGAAAAATTACTTTTTTCTTAAGAGCCTACCACATCTAGGGCACACATTCAAACATCAATCATGAAGAAACTATGAAAATCATGATGTTCTAGTGTGCAAGCTAAACATACAATAATCATTTTATAGACTACCATGATAGAATAAAAGGTCAGTGTGTCTAAGTACTGTTGTACACCCCAAAAAAGTCAAAAAAATTGGGTAGCCGAGCTATACCCTTATACAACATGGATTATAAAATAATAATTACAATTAAAATTAAATTAGATGCTTATGGGGTTCTTCATTCTTCATTTCTTCCTTCTTCTTTCATTTTATTTGATTTACTTCAAGGCATCATAGGGCGCCCCAAGACTATGCCTTCTAGCCACTGTTCATCCTAAACCCCATAACACTAATCCTAATTCCATTTCAAAATTACATTATTTTATAAAAAGTAAATCTAACTACACCTACAAAACATATTTTATTTAAACATACATACAAACCCAAGCAGTTAATCAACTTGACCCAACCTAGCTCAATTTGACCTACATGGGTCAAATTGAGCCAAGCCCATTCAAACCAAGCCCAAACCCATTGAAATTTTGCATGACCTATCCTTGGCTCAGCCTAAATCCAACCCAACCCATGCTTGACTCGAATTGAACTAAATAAAATGGGTAAAGCTTGTCAATTGGGACAAATACCCCATTTGAATGGTCAAGCCCACTTACCCTCCACATGGCTGCCTCTTAGACCTCCACATAAGCAAAGGGGACATTGGATCATCTAACCCAAAGGTGATTGGGTCAGCCATGAGTCAAGTCGAGATGAGCTAACCTCTCCAAATCCATTGGTACACTTGGCAACCCATGGAAACCCACTCTCCTCCCATTACAGTCACCTTCCCACACTTGGCCAACCAAACCAAGCCACCTCAGCCTCCTCCTGCCACCCACGACCACCTGCGGTGGTTGGACAACCACTTGAGGACAAATCGATCAAGGCCGTCTGATCCAAGGGAGGAGGGGCTATACACCCCTCATTTTAATCCAAATCGAGAACACACACACTCAGTAAACTTCCCTAGGTCATTTTGAGCTGCCAGAGCTTCCTCCTGAATGCCCTGAGCTTCCTTCTTGCCAAAAAAACACCAACCCAAAATAAGACAACCTCCATCTTCATCAAACTCCACTGAAACTCAACCCCATTCAAATTAACTTCTCCCACACGTTCACTGAACTCCGGCAAGTAAAAATGAATCTTCCCCAAGCATTTCAAGCACCAAAAGTATTTCTTTGCATAACTCTAATGAGGATTTTGGAAACGTTTGATCTGCAGAGCTACCGGTGAGGAATCAAGGAACCATCTTCCTAATAGGGCTTTGCCTCATCAAGGAAAAGCTACCCTGGTTAGTTCACCACTAATCTTGAGCTCTGGCGAGGTACTATTCAAATAAACAAAGATTTCTTCATTTTTAAGGCCTTTTTGAAGAAAATATTGATGTTACGTGAATCCAACCATAAGATCCCCTAAGAGTCCCCTTGTGAAGGTGTGGGATTAATTCCAAGCCAATATGAGATCCGACGAGCTCAAATTGGGTGGAGGAAGGTGGATGGTGTCCATCTTCTGTCATGCAGGAGATGATAGATCATCCGCCGACCATTCCATATGATCAGAATGGATGGCTGCGATCTTGGAATTATATTTAATCTAATTTATTACGTAGGAACCATGGGATTAATCTTCGCCGTCCGATCATAGATCAGACGGTGGGGATGCGCGTGCATATAGCCATTATGCGACTGGACAACTTTAAATAACCAATCCCTCTGCATCGCATGGAAAGCTCGCCATCTCAGCGCTCCACGTGGCGCCAACAAGACTAGGCTTAATTAAGGGTAAATTACTCATTTTAATGGTTAAAAATTTAATTAAATTCAACTAATTGTGGAAAATCCAAAAAATGCAAATAAGTACTAATTTTAAAGGTAAAATAGAGGAGATTTTAATAAAAATAATTTCAATTAATTTTGAATAGTAATTAAGGCTTAATTACATTTTGAATGGATGCTTAATTAGTTTAATTAAGCCCTAGTTACTTAGGTAATTAGTTCCAAACTTGGGGATTTGATTTAATGGGATGACCTCATCCTCTCATGATTTTCTAGGAATTTATTCTTTAAGTAATTAGGGAAATTGATGTTTCAAACCATAATTACCCATTTAATTAATTTAATGATAAATTAAAATTTTAAATATTAAAAATTACTTCACTTAAGCTCATCAATCATATATTAACAATGAGACGATGAGGGAAAGTGATTATGACCTCTTTCCCAATTATTCTCTCAAATTCATTTCACTAAAGAAAGTTAATTAATTAAGTGCTTAATTACCAAATTAATGGTTAGATTAAATTAAATTGAAATGCAAACCACATCATATAATTAATAATCGGATTAAGGGTTTCTCTTTATGTGTTTAATAGCATAAAGAACATTTAAGAAAATTATGATTAACCCATAAGTGTGGGGAAAATCATAAGAGTACTTATTTAGATTCTTTAACTTAATTAATCATTAATTATGAGCCAATTGCATTAGATTCTTTAAGAACATTGCAATTTTATTTACTGACATGTTCATATCATTTGGGGCTCATGATTAAATGATTAATCAAATTAAAGAAGCATAGGAAAGGAAAATTAAACGATTGATTTAATGACTCAATTTAATTAATTCATAAAATCTACCTAATTATCTTTCCTTGGTCCAATTAAGATCACCAACTTCAGAATGGGATTAAAATAACAAATAATCTCTCTCCTCTTTAAATCAACTCAAATACAAAACTAAATTAATAATAAGCTTTGGTCCTTAAACAATTTTATTTAAGATGAAAGTCCTTAGAAATTAATTTAGTTGAATGAATCACATGTTTAGGTTTGGTTATTCCTTCCCAATTGCTTTAAATGTTCTATCTCAGGTGGTTTCATGCATTCATCTTTTCAAATTCAAATTAATTAAATAGAAATTTATTTATGTAAGAATGAATGTGTTTGATGAACCTTTCATATGTCTAGCTAGTATATCTATTAAATCCAAATTTATTTTTCGAATTCTCTAATTCAATAATGATGTTTAGGATGTTAATAGTTATGAATATATGTTGGAGTTGCATGCACTTGTAACTTAAGTATGTGAAGTGAAGCTCTCTTTCCTTTATTCATATATTAATTTACATAAGTTTGAAGGATAATGGGTATATAGTCTGGACATCTCGAGAATACGAGGCTTTAAGTAGCCCTAAGGAGGTCATTTGATTACCTCACTTCTCTAGTTTAACAACGGCATGTACCCATTTAATTTTATTCCTATGTATTTTGGTATTATAATTTGGATAGAGGTTTAATTTACATATATAAATAATTCAATTAAACTAAATACGAGCCTGACATGATTTTCATTCTTATAATTACATGTACATTCATATGTATTCAATAATAACAAGTATATAGTCTGGACATCCTAGGAACACGAGGCTTTAAGTAGCCCCAAGGAGGTCATTTGATTACTTCACTTCCCTGGTTTAACAATGGCATGTGCTTGCTTAAAACATTTATACATGTGTATGTGTATTTGATTAAAAGATGAAAAATTCCCTTTTCTACTACAAATTCATGCATCCATGATCATCTAAGTGCTTAAATTACATTACATGTAAATTAGTGTTCTCTTTCTTCTTATTTATATGTAGATTTGCATGGGTTTGAATAATAATGGGTATATAGTCTCAACATCCCGGGAATATGAGGCTTTAAGTAGCCCCAAGGAGATCATTTGATTACTTCACTTCACAGGTTTAATAATGGCATGTACTCATTTAATTTCTTTTCTATGTATATTTGGATTTGAATTTGGATAGAGCTTTAATTTACATGTATAAATAATTCAATCATGTAAAATACAACATTCAAATGTATGCATCTATATGTCATTCAAGTATGCTAAAACATGTTGTATGTATAGATACACTAAGGATTGAATCATATGCATGTTATAAGTAATGGAAAGGAATGGTTCAACATATGCAATGTGATAGTAATTCAATTATATTAATCTTAAGAAGCCTTTTTATATTGAATAGAATTATTTAAGGTTCACCTAAACTTAGGATTAATATAAATATTTAATAAGCCATTTATTAAAGAGAACAAAATTATTAAAATATGCTTCAGAAAATGGCTTAAGGTAGCAATGAAAGAGGGTAATCCTCTTTCTTCTCTTTATAACACTTATATGATAAGTGTAACTCAAATGAAACCAAGTAAAATATAAATTAAAATTTACAAATTAACTAAATAACTTGAAGTGTAACCAACCTCTATGATTAAATTAAATTCTTTCACACCTAGGAATTCATAACTCTAATGCTTAGTTAAGACATACTACACAAAGCCTTAGCACATACATTAGAGTTAAGCCACCACTTCTAGTCCTAAGTAAGGACGGTGTATGTGTGATGTATGTTTTGTTTTGTGATGTAATGATTTAGACTGGATTAGGGTGTATGTTTCGTAGACTGAATGTTCGGTAATTTTTAGCCTAATCATGTCTTCTATAGGGGATTATGTTTAAGGGCTTGCTTAAAAATAAATATAAATGTTCACTTTACAGGTTGCTTAAACCCCTAAGCATAATTTAAGTTAGGATAGGTGGGCTTGGTTACCCTTGTGTAAGGTGCTAAGTCTAAATTATAAAGATAACTGCTTGGGATTGTATGTATGTTTAGCTAACTTTGATTTTATAAGTGTAGTTAGTTTAATTTTCCTATATAAATATATTTTTTTTTCAAATAGGAATTTGGATTAGTGCTAAGGGGGTTATGATGAGCAGTGGCTAGAAGGCTTAGTCCTAGGGTGCCCTGTGATACCTTTGGAGCAAATCAAACTAAAGAAAGAAGAAATGAAGAAATGAAGGAATGAAGAAGTGAAGACCCCCATAGCATGTATTCATTTCTAATTGTAATTATTCTTTTATATTCTAGGTTGTATAAGGGTAGATCTCGGCTACCCAATTTTTGCTTTTCCAAGGTGTACGACGGTACCCAGCCACACTGGCCTTTTATTTTTTTACGATAGCTTATAAAAAATTATCTGATGTTATGTTTAGCTTGTGCATTAGGATTGCATGTTTTCATAATTTTGTCATATTTGATGTTTTAATGTGTGGCCTGGATGCAGTAGGCTCTTAGGATAAAATTAATTTTTCTACCCAATTAATAACTCATAACTAAGTTTTAAAGCAATTCATAACCTCACCACAAAGCTTAGGCTCTAAATAAGATAATTAAATGATTTATCAATCCCACAGTTGTATGGTTGTATGTCTCACATCATGCATGCATGTTCCTTCTTCCTTGAATATGGGGGATCTCCATCCTTATACGATAGGGGATTGCTTGACCTGTGAGGACATCCCTTGTAGTGGAGAATACCATCTTCTCACTGATTTAGCCAATAATCCATTTCATCATGCATTTGAGCAATAAAAATCCTAAGCCTTTGTCCAAAATATTATGTCAAAAATGGAATAAAACTTGAAAAGATTTTGCATTTGTAGATTAAGTCATATGCTCATACCACTCATGATCTAGTCTCTTAGGGAGTAGGTTTAGGACCTTAGTCTCTTTCAAATTAAATAACAATCCTAACCATCTTGCAATTTCATAAGACCGAACCATATGATTTTGAATCATAGGAGGTGTTAGATGGTGGCCACTCCAGGCAGTTGTAAGTCCAGAAGAGTCGGACGGGTCTATCTTATCTTATGAAATAGACCCTTATGTCTTCTTTCACTTAGATTTAGGTCGTGTTTTAGCTTGTGCTAAAGCTCCTTAGATTTAGTATCTAATGTAGCTATTTTCCTTCATGATACAAGCACAAATCCTCATCTCTTAGGCATTTCCACAATCTTGTGTTGATGGATTATAAGCCCTAGCAACCTAATAAAAATTCAACTCAAATGACTAAATCTCTTCACTTTCAAATATATAAAGCCTTATCATATGATATATTGGGATGCTTACTAAGCTTCCTAGTATCATGACCATTCCCTACTTATTTTTCTTTGGCTTCCAAAATAAGCCATTTCACTTGATTTTCCAAAAAATAACCAATCCTTTGATAGTCTTTACCTTGAAATGTTTGGAGATAATGATTGCCTACTCTAATCAAGAGTATTCTTAAAAAATTCATATTTCTTAGGATGTAATTAACTATAGAGGCTTTCCTCCATAGGGAACTTAAGAATCCAGCTTAATATATACCCTGCTTTACTTTCTCATGTAAAGTAGGGGAAAAATCTCTAGTATATTCGATGACCCATCATACCTTAGGAGTCCTTATTAAGTGAATAGGTCCATTATAGGGTGATTCCTCTATCTTTCGAGATAGTACATCATACCTTAATATCGTACCCAATCACTTCAGTAAGTACCCCCTACGATTTGCGTGGTGTCCACCCGACACATCCAAAAATAAACACCATAGATTTTTTTGGCGACTCCCCTCGGGAGGGGTCTTCTTTCCATCTCTTGTAGACAATTATTATCTCCAAGCATCGATATTGGACTTATACTTTACATAATCCCAAGACTATCTTTCTTTCCGTTGGCACCTTATTTATTTTATTCTTAGACAAGGGTAGCCAACATCCTTTAGGTTTTAAGACCTCACTCTTATGTAGATCTTAAACCTATTGGGTCCCCCAATATGTAATAATAAATTAATTAAAGAAAGGAGATGACCAAATAAAAGCCAAATAGAACTTAGAACCTTTTACCATTAGCTTGGTGAAGCAAGGTTTGTTTCATACTTAACAAAACTTCAATGAAATCCAAAGTATAATAAATAAAATGTTTTGTAAAATTTTCAAAATCTTTTCAAAAAAAAAATCATATAAACTTCACTTTACCTGATAAAATTTGCTAAGTGAAGGCTCTCTTTTAAAACCAAATTCAAGTAACACAAAATAAAAATCTTTCAAATTCCTTTTTCAAGTAAAATTAACTAAATCTCATTTAGCATACCTAATTTTACTAAATGAAGATTCTTCTTTTCAAGACCAAAATTAAATCAGAACAACAAACATCTCTTTCAAAAAATAAATAAATAAATAAACATATTTAAACCCACTTTCAAAATTAGTTAACCAACTCCATTTAACATATTTAAATATATGAAAGTCTCATTTTTAGAATTGAAATAAAACACAATAACCAACATGCAATTGGACTCCACTTAGCATACCCAAATTTGTTAAGTGAAAGTTTCCTTTTCAAAATCAAAGAAAATCTAATTTTAATAAGCAACATATAATTGAACTCAATTTAACATACACAAATTTGTTAATTGAAAACTCAATTCACATTTTCAAAACCAAATTGAAATCAAAACATCAAACTTACAAGGGAACTCCATTTAACATACTGAAATTTATTAAATGAGAGTCTCATCTTTAAAACAAAATCAAACTAATATCAAAATCAAACATACAATTGAACTCTATTTCACATACCTAAATTTGTTAAATAAAAAGTTCCCTTTTCAAAAATCAAATTAACAACAAACATCAAACATACATTTGAACTCTATTTAACATACCTAAATTCGCTAAATGAGAGTTCTATTTTTTAAATTCAAATCAACACATCAACAATCAACAATCAAACCATCAAGGCAAAAAGCTTTCAAAATTTTCAAAGAGACAATTGAATCCCATTTTGCATGCCTAAATTTGCTAAGTGAGGGTTCTAAAATCAATTTCCAACAAAAGAAAACAACAAATACATTTTCAAAAGCCTCTCCAAGACAATTGAGTCCACTCAATATACTTAAATTTGTTCGATGTGGATTCCAGAATCAAAATCAAATTCAAACATAGAACTCACGACAAAGTCTCTTCTCCAAACCTCTAAATCTCTCCAATAAAATCCCATTTAGCATACCTAAATTTGTTAAATGAGGGTTCTAATTCAAAAGTAAAATCAAAATTAATAATTCAAGTCAATAATTCAAGGTAAGGGTCTAATTCAGTTATCTCTTCCAATAATGTAGAGATACCAGCCGAGTTCTTTCTTCCTTCCTTTAGGTAGTTCATCATCATGTCTTTCAGCAAGCTGATTCTCTCTTTTGCATCCAATATGGATTTGGCCTTTGTTCAGTCCATACTCACCAGTGCCCCTATCATTAAGTTCAGCCTTGGACTCGAGCAATTTAAGGTCATGAGGGACCCTCTGTTAGAGGAGGTGGCAGGGAGGAGGCCACTTCTCCAGTTTGATGTGCACTCTAATTTTGAGTTTCCCTCTCTGAAGGGGGAGGCTATTATGGTTCCCACACCTATGTCAGTGCCAGTGATAGTGCCATTTATGCTAGTGCCAGTTCAGTCTATTGCCCTTGTTGTAGTTCTTTCACGGGCTAGTACCTCCTCATTGGTTCCCCCTACTCTTAAGGGAAAGGCTATCTCTTGGCTTCTGTGAAAGTCTCCCCTACCTTTGAGGTTGGTTCTAGTTTTCATTTGGCCCTATTCACTAAGACTTAGTGCCACAATAATAATCATAAGATTAAGCAGCAATACTAGCGCAAGGCAAGGCGAGGAAAATATATAAGGCCTCTCATGTTGCTAAGGAGGGTTCCCCTTGTGTAACCTCTCCATTCCTGGGTAGTAGGAAGTTCCACCCCCTCTCAGCTTCAAAGGGAGAGGAGGACTACCACAGGATTACTAAATCACCATCACTTGCAGGAGGAGATCTCGTATGGAGGCAACCCTGTCCCCACATTGCTTCTACTGGCGTCCACCTTTGCTCGGATTCATAGTCCCCATAAAGTTCCACAAGCCCCCTTCTGTAGAGAGAGCTTCTCCACTCATGATCCAACTATGGTCCAAGGATCGCACTCCATCTATTCCACCCATTGAGGTGAGGTCGAGCTCCCCTGCTCGACCTTCCACTTCAACTGTGGTAAAGAAGGAGTGGTGACCCAAGAGCATCGTGGTCACTCCACCATCACAGTAGTTAGAGGAGGAGAGGGGAGAAGATGCTGAGATATTCCTCTTGATAGTTGAGCCAGAGTGTACCAACTCAGTGTTAGTGTATAGACACTAGCTTCTAGTAGTCAATCATCACCTATGTTCCAGTAAAGCGGGGTGAAAGGATGATTATTCATTATGACATTAGAAGATATCATCTGCTACAATTAGATAGATAGTTGGGAGTGATCATTTTGATCAAGAGGTAGGGTCAATTTTATTTGAGGATGAAATGTTGGATGACTTCAAGTCCACATGGTTGATACAGGATCCCGTGAACAACATAATAATAAGGTGTTGTAGTTGAGGAAGGTGACACATCTCACTCAACTCAACACCTCCTCTAGTAGCTAAAATAGAATGACAATCAGATTGATAGAATGGAGAAGAGGGTAGAAGAATTAATGGTAGTCGTTCTAACCTTGTAGAATAAAGCCTCAATTTCATAACCTTCCCCTTGGTGGCCGATCATTCAAAGTTGGTACATACTTAGATCATCCTAAGTGCACTCCCATGGATGATGATGCTAGTAGATTGTATAGGAAGGTCACCGATAGCACCTCCATGCATGAAATTGATATCAAGCAGATGGTGGAGCTGCAAGTGAAGGAAGCGTTGGCGCAAGCTTGAGGGAGCTCATCTATTCCAAAGGGTAGTTCCAAAGGGTAGACCTTACTCGAAGGAATTTATGACGTTCAATACCCTAAGGGTTTTATGTTACAATCCTTCAAGAGTTTTAATGGTAGTGGGAACCCAATATAGCATATTAAATATTTCAGGGCTAGTTATTGCAACGCTAGTGGCAGTGATGCACTTCTCTTTCTATTATTTATCAGTAGCTTAACAGGTGTTGTATTTGATTGGTATGCCAAACTTCTCAATGGTTTAGTGAAGACCTTTGCAAAGTTGGAGCATGTCTTGATCAAAAGATTCATAGGATCTCAATAAAAGGTAACAGTAGGTGACCTTGTTGTAAAGAAAAAAACCCCAATGAGTCCCTTTTTGATTACATACTTAGATGGCGCAACCTGAGTATGAAATGTGAACCTCAGCTATCTGAATAACATGCCATTGAGATTTTACTTAAGAATATACATGGCTCGGTCGCCTTCATGCTTATGGGCTTCACCATAAAAACATTTGAGAAGCTAATCAGCAAGGCGACTAACCTATAAGAGGAAGCCAAACAGTTACCTTTCTCAGACGTATCATCTAAGCCCAAACCTTAGAAGATATTTGAGAAGAATCCTAGATAGTTGTGTCAGTGTACAAGGGGAATCAACTAGCCAGAGCATAGTTTGAGAGTCCCACATTTTAGTAGCCTCTACTACCACCTCATCTTCCACCACCTCAGCCACTATACCTACCATCACTGCTACCACAATGGCCACCACCGCTTCTACTTTCAGCTAGATCCATCCAACATCGTGTACTTTCCACCTACTCTTGCTAAAAATCAAGCAAGCCATACTCATTCAAGAGGGAGGTAGTCAGTAAAATCTTTAATAATCTCTTGAAGAAGCCTGATTTCTAGTTACCCGGGCCTAAGAGGCCAGAGGAAGTGGGAAAGAGTGATGATCTTAGCTATTGCCTCTACCACCACATGTTAGGGTAAGTCATAGAGGATTACATCACTTTCAAGGGCGGCAGTGTAGCTGTCGATCTATAATCATTCTAAGGAATACTTAGTAGAACAACCATCTGGTTTTATTAGAGTAATTCTTGGGGATACTTTCAATCCTATTAAGACAAAAGATGGTTGAGATATTTCTTTATCCCAAACCTCTAAGAAAATCAACTCTAAAATCAAAAAACTTTCTCTGCAGGTGCCTGAAGCAGCTCAAACCTCTAACACCAAAGAAGGTTTGCTAGTTATGAAAGATAACATGGGGAGAGTGGAAGCCCATATGCGATGTCAATCACACTTGCAGAGAGATAGCAGCCAACCAAAGCCTGAGTCTAGCACACCTTCCAACATTGTAGCTACTACCACCTCTACTATCTCTTCTTCTATCGGCAAGAGCATTGTATCTACAGATGAGGGCACCAAACCCTTCACTCTACTTACTTTACTTAATTTCTATTATGTACCACCTCCAAAATTAAAGAAATCAATGAAGAAAGCTGATTTCACTAACATTCTCTCTACTTTTGATGCTCTTAGTTTCAATCTTACTGAAAGCTCTCAAAGTCTAAATAATAATAACTCAAATAGTTTCGATCCATTCCTCTCTGATTTAGAATCGGATCTTCCTTCTCTGAATTAATCAAGTTCACCTCTTGAGATTGACTTAAAGTCATCTGACTCTAAGGATCCTTTAAGAGAAGCTGTAGGTATACCCAATGAGTAAGTAGAACTTTCCATAAACTCATCATTTCAAGAAGTCACTGAAGTCAACATCCATAGTGGCAAAGTTCTACCTCATAGGGTAGCACCTCAAGATAAAGGTAAACAAGTCATTTGTTCCAGTGAGCATATACCCCTCCACAAGATGCTCCACCTATGGATATGCTTGTGGAAGACCAACCTACAATTTATTACAATGTCCTAGCACATCTTAAAAAGTTGCCAACTAAGTTAAGAATATGATATACCCTTTATCTTATCCAAGAGATGAGGAATCTCAGCTTTGCTGATCAGAGATATGCTTAGCTCGGTTGACCACTACAGAAAGTACACTACTTAAGACATCTTAGAGTTACATTCAATGATGAAGACCTACTTAGGGATTGTGAGTATAAGTCCTCTCACATTACGGTGGATGTCGATTTAGGCTATCTAGAGTTCTAGTTGACCCTGCATCAATATGAGTCTAAGAACCCTTGCATCCTTGAGGATTGACATATATAAACTCCAAAAGGAGAGGATGATGTTGAAAGGATTCAAGAAATAAGGTGAGAGTCTTAGGCTCCATCCTGTTGTCACTAGAGATAGATGATTGGAAGATAGAAGCCAAGTTTCACATAATAGACTCGGATACATCTTTCAATGCTTTGCTTGGGAGATTGTGGATACATAAGAACAACATGATTCAATTCTCTTTACATCAGTGCATCAAGTTCATGAGAGGTGAAATCGAGTATTGTGTCAAAGGAGATCTCAAACCCTTTGCAGTCCATGAGGTCGAGATATATGAGGATGCGACCTATTACCTCCCCTAAATGCAAAAACTCTATTCTTATGAACTTAGTCAAAATCCACATATGGGAGAAAGAAAAAGAAAGAAAAGAAAAGAGAGCAAGAAATAGACTCAGGGGATGAAGTGGAGCCTGAGATTAGATTCCACCCACAGTTCATTACTCTATTCGATCATATGGGAGGATGATTTGACCCCCGCTAGGATGAAGAAGAGGCAAGTCCAGAGCTAGTACCAGAAGTGGAAGACCTCCATACTTACCACCAACCAAGAGATTTGTTCCAGCTACCAGGAGTACATCTGCTATCCATATAGACTGAGAATTTAGTTCACATGATATGACTTATATGGTTATCACACCAGCCAGCTCTTTTTGCCATGAGATACCATTGGAAGTGACACTCGAACCAAACAATTATCCTTTTTAGACAAATCATCTAAACCCAAGCCTCAAAAGATATTTAAGAAGAAGCTTGGGATAGTTGTGTCAGTGGATAAGGGGAAGCAACCAACTAGAGTTTAGTTTGAGAGGTCCAGATTTCAACAGCCTCCACTGTCACCTCCTCTTCCACCACCTTCTATGCCATCATAACTACCACACACCACACCGCCACAATCTACTAGAGTAGTATCCATATCCGTGTAGCTATTTTCACCTACTCTTGCTAAAAAAATTAAAGCCATACTCATTCAAGAGGGATGGTCAAAAATCTTCAAGAGTCTCTTGAAGAAACTTGATTTCCAGCAACCCAAGCCTAAGAAGCTGGAGGATGTGGGCAAGAGCAATTATCCTAGCTATTACCTTTACCACCGAATGTTAGGCCATGTCTTAAAGGATTGCATTACTTTTAAGGAATAACTTGAGTGTAGCTACAAGTCAGGAACTATAATTATCCCTAAGGAATACTTGTTATAATAATCATCTGGTTCTGTTAGAGTAGTCCTAGGGGATACTTTTGATCCTCTTAAGACCAAAGAAGGTTGGGATATTTCCTTATCCCGAACCTCTAAGAAAATCATTTCTAAAATCAAGAAACTTCTCTGCAAGTGCTTAAATCAGCTCAAACCTCTAATACCTAGGAAGGTTTGTTAGTTGTAAAGAATAACTCGGGGAGGGTGGAAGCCCGAAATGCTGACTATCACACTTGAGATAGATCACAACCACCACCTGAGTCCAATACTCCTTCTGCTATTGAAGCTACTACTACCTCTACTAGCTCTCCTTCTACTGGCAAGAGCATTGTATCTAGGGATGAAGGCACCAAACCCCTCACTCTGCTTACTTTACTTAATTTTTATTATGTACCTCCACTCAAATTAAAGAAATCAATGAAGAAAGCTGATTCCACTTACATTCTTTGTACTTCTGATGCTCCTAGTTTTATTCTTATTGAAAGCTCTCCAAGTCTAAATAATAATAGCCCAAATTGTTTTGATACATTCCTTTTTGATTCATAATCAAATTTTCCTTCTTTAAATCAATCGGATTCACCTCTTAAGATTGACTTGGAGTCATCCAACTCTAAGGATTCTTTAGGAGAAGCTATAGGTATACCCGATGAGTAGGTTGAACTTTTCACAAACTCATCATTTCAAGAAGTCACTTAAGTCAACCTACGTAGTGGCAAAGTTCTACCTCTTAGGCTAGCACCTTAGGATAAGGGTAAATATGTCATTGGTTCTAGTGAGTAGATAGCCCCTCCACAAGATGCTCCATTTATGGATATGCTTGTGGAGGATGAGCCTATATTTGATTACAACATCCTAGCACATCTTAGAAAGTTTCCAGCTAAGTTAAATATATATATGATACCCTTATCTTATCCAAAGAGATGAGAGAATCTCTAGTCAAAGCTTTGCTTGATCTAGAGATATGCTTAGCTCAGCTGATCGCTACTAGAGAGGAAGCACACTACTCAAAGGACATGTTAGGAGTTACATAGTGATGAAGACTTACTTCTAAGAATGATCGAGCATAACCGTCCTCTCTACATTACAGTGGATGTTGGAAGATTCAGGCTATCAAGAGTTCTAATTGACCCGGGTGCATCAGTCAATATTATGAGTCTAAGAACCTTGCTTACTTGAGGATTCACATCTCTAAACTCCAAAAGGAGAGGATGATACTGAAAGGATTCAATGAATAAAGTAAGAGGGTCTTAGGCTTTATAGTGTTGCCACTAAAGATAAATGATTAGAAGACTGAGGCCAACTTTCACATAATAGACTCGGATACATCTTTCAATGCTTTACTTGGGAGACCGTGGATACATGAGGATAATATGGTTCCATCCTCTTTACATCAGTGCATCAAGTTCATGAGAGGTGGAATCAAGTATTATATCAAAGGAGATATCAAGCGCTTTTTAGTTCACAAGGTCAAGATATATGAGGATGCAGCCTACTACCTCCCCAAAACCAAAAAAGTCTATTCTCGTGAACTTAGTCAAAATCCCCACAAGGGAGAAAATAAAAGAAAAGAAAAAGAAAAAGAAAAAGAAAAAAAATAAGAAAATGAAATTAAAAAGAAAAGGTAGCGAGAAATAGACCTAGGGGATTAAGTAGAGCTGAGATTAGATTCCACCCACAGTTCGTTACTCCATTCGAATAAATGGGAAGGATGACCCGACCTCCACTAGGATGAGAAAGAGGCAAGTCTTGAGGTAGACCCAGGGGTGGAAGACCTCCATACTTACCATTCACTAGGAGATTTATTCAAGCTGCTAGGAGTACACCTACTATCCATATAGACCTAGAATCTAGTTTAGAGGATGAGTCATATATGGTTAGCACACCGATCTGCTCTTCTCATAAGCAGATCCCTTTGGAGGTGACACTCGAGGGAGATAGTGACGAAGACTGGGTCCCTAAGCAAAGCATAAATGTATCCAAATCCTCTTTATGTGAAACTGTTAGGCATCAGTTGAGAACCTTAGCTTTAACCCCACTTTTCTTACAAAAACTTGAGGGTTTGGTAGTTATGGAGGCCCCTAAATCATCCACAACTCTGAAGATTCAGAAGTTCTTTCCTGTAGCATCATCCTCAAGTCAATAAGTTTATGTATAACTTAAGGATTATTCATATAAAGTTTTAATAGAATTACTTTTTGATTGGTGCTCACCTTACGTTCATAATTTAGCAAAGAAAGGATTAATTCCACATACATGGTCTAAGCATAGATCAGATTACTTCGAAAGGATATGAAGCAACAAATGCATAAGCTCTCGATCATGACTAGGACTAACCTTTAGCATGATAGGCCTAATCGATGATGATGATTACTACTTAGTTATCACCAATCATTTGGAATCTGATAAGTTCTTTTCAAATCACATTAACTCATATAAGAAGGTGTGCTTAAAAACTTCAGATGATTCAGATGATTTCCAAGTCAAAGATGCATCACCATAGTTCAAAGAAGAAATCAATTTAACCATTGACGATCTCAAAGAAATCAACTTAGGAAGACAAATACCATCAATTTTTGTTGAATGAAACTAAAATCAGTGACTTAATTAGGCTACTTATTGAGTTTAAGGATTATTTTACATAGAGTAATTAAGAACTGACCAGATTGGCTCCTAGTGTAGTGGTCCATAAGCTAACAAAACAACTTGATGCTAAACCTATCAAGCAAGCTCCTAGATGCATGCGATTAGATATTAAATAATAGGTCATTTTTAAAGTCAAGAAACAGATCAATGCTGGTTTCATCTAGGAGGAAAAATACCCCACCTGGTTGGCTAGTGTCATCCTAGTTAAGAAGAAGAATTCCAAATTCACATATGCATCGATTATAGGGATCTAAATAAGGCATGTCCAAAGGACAAATTTCCACTACCAACATCAGAACTGATGGTGGGCATTGCCTCATCTCATGCAGTATTCTCCTTCATGGATGGCTTATCTGGATACAACCAAATAAAAATGGGCCCTGAAGATGAGAAAAAATACTACTTTTAGAACCCTGATCAGAATCTATTTTTATAAGGTCATGCCTTTCAGCCTTAAAAATATCGGTGCCACATACCAGTGGGCCCTAACTCAAATCTTCGATGAACTCATTCACCATCAAGTCAAATGCTATGTCAATGATCTCATGGTTAAGTGTAAAGAAAAGGAAGACCATCTCTTTGACTTGAGAGTAATTTTTGAGCGATTAAGATAATATAACCATAAAATGAATTCCTTGAAGTGTGCATTTAAAGTAGCTTAAGAGAAATTTCTTGGGTTTGTTTTTCGACACCATGGAATCGAAATTGACTCGAAGAATATTAAAATGATATTAGAAATTCCACCCTCTAAAAGCCTAACTAAACTTAGATCATTCCAAGGATGGTTGGCATATCTAAGATGCTTCAGCACTTATCAAGAAGTACGCCACGTTCAAGTGGGATGATAAGTGACAACATGTCTTTGAAGACATCAAGCAGTACTTGATGATGCCACCAGTCTTAGCCGCTTTTATCCCGAGCAAGCCTTTGATCCTCTACACTGCTGCATTAGAAGACTCCCTCGGTGCTTTGTTGGCCCAAGCCAACAAAGAAGGGAAAGAGAATGCACTCTATTATCTCAACCATCATCTAATTCCTGTTGAAGCAAATTATCCACCCATTGAGAAGCATTGCTTAGTTTTAATCTTTCCATCTCATAAGCTATGGCATTACATGCTTTCTCATAAAGTCAACTTGATTTTCAAAATCAATCCACTGTAATATCTCATGAAATGATCGATGCTATCTAGATGGTTGGCATGATTATCCATGATTTTATCACAATTTGATATCACTTTCATACCCCTCCGTGTGGTGAAAAGACAAGCACTCATAGATTTCTTAGCAGCACACCTACTTTTTATTGACTCTCCACTTAGTGGTGATCTCTCCGATGATCAAATCATGAACTTAGAGGATATAGCATTCACTGTTGGGAGATGTATTTTGATGGTGCGGCTTCCTTTCAAAGAGAAGAAGATCTGCAATCCACTCTTCCAAGAAAGACAGGGATAGGAATAGTTCTCCTAAGTCCAGACTATGATATGATCAGATTCTCATACCATCTATCTGATCGTTACACCAATAATGAGGCTGAATATAGGGCTCTGATTGCTGGTCCAGAGTTAGCCATTTCACTAAGCATCTAGAATATCAACTTCTTTGGAGATTCTCAACTAGTGGTCAACCAAATTGCTGGGTCCTATAAGGTTGTCAAGCTTAGACTCCATCACTATCACAAGTATGCAATGGAGCTATTGGCCCAAATTCTAGAAGTGGCCATCTATAAGATTCTTTGAGGAGAAAATGCCATAGCAGAAGCATTAGACAAGCTTGCCAAAGAGTTGGCATGTCCAAAAGATGAGTCCATATCAATAGAGGTCTAAAATAGGCAAGTCCTGCCTCTTATTGATACTGAACTCATCGAAAAATACTCTCTTGAAGGGAAGGTTGCCATTGCCAAAAAGGATGAATAGCTTGATTGGAGGAAACCATTCGTTGATTACCTAAATAAAAGCAAACTACTTTAAGAGAAGTCTCAAGCACATCAGATGAACCAAATGGAACTTTTCTATGCATTCGAGGATGGTGTCTTATACCGGTAGTACTTTGATTATATGTGGTTACGTTATTTAGACAATCATGAAGCTTGTAAGATCATGACCAAGGTACATTCAAGATTATGCGAAGCTCACCAATCTTATCCCAAGATGAAAGCCAAAATCAAAAGACTTGGATACTATTTGCCATTAATGATTACAGATTGCATGGACATAGCTAGACAATGCCATCAATGTCAAATACATGGTGAGGTCCTACACC
Source organism: Cymbidium sinense (assembly GCA_021442155.1). NCBI lineage: Eukaryota > Viridiplantae > Streptophyta > Magnoliopsida > Asparagales > Orchidaceae > Cymbidium > Cymbidium sinense. The sequence goes on from JAKCPB010000914.1 coordinate 188,275, forward strand.
AACCAAATAATATTATGCATCCACATTGGCCTCGTGGACATTCGAGTGTTGGGGTACTGACATAGTGGGTATGATTGATCCTCCTTCTTCCAATGGCCATCAGTTTATCTTAGATGCTACTGACTACTTTTCCAAATAGGCGGAGGTGATTTCACTCAGAGAGGTCAAAGCTTAGCATGTGCTCCAGTTTTTTAGGAACCATATCCTATATAGATTTGGGGTACCCCGCCATATTATATTTGATAATGGTACTACATTCAAGAGCACAAAAATTAATAACTTCGCCCTGAGACATAGCATATACTGGAGATACTCTGCCATCTATTATCCGATAGCATATGATTTAGCAGAAGACTTCAACAAAACTCTCATCCAAATACTCAAGAAGACACTTAACAATAATAAATGATGGTGGCATGAGTTAGTTGAAGCGGCTACCCACACCTACAAAACTCCAACTTAGTCTACTCCTTTCTCCTTAGTGTAAGAAGTTGTACCATTAAAAGTCCAACTCCCATCACTAAGGATAGTCATGGGTAGCAAGATCACAATGGAGCAGAATGCCAAGTTATGGTTAGTTGAGCTCGAAGGTTTAGAGGAGAGACACTTATGGACATGTCAAAACCTCAAGTTGTACAAAGCTAAAATGATTCAAGCTCACAACAAGTTGGTCCACCCTAGAGATTTTTAAGTAGGAGAGCTTATTTTTCTTCTAAGGAGACCAATAAATGCTTATCGCAAGATGGGAGGCAAGTTTGAGCCCACTTGGGAAGGCCCTTTTGCCATAGAGAAAGCTTACCAAGGAGGATTATATCAACTTATCAATTATAAAAGAGAGCTCCCGATGCTTCTAATCAATAAGCTCTTCCTAGAGAAATATTATCTATAAAATCATGTTTGAAAATAATTATAATCAATGAAAATTCTATTTCAAATTCAATCTCTTCGAATTAAAAGCATCCCCATCTACGAATCCACCATTATGTGTTTAGAATAGGTGCAAGAGAACCCAAGCGGCATCCTATTTTTCATCAACACGACATAAACACAAATTACACATAAAACACAAATAAACACATATCTTTGGTCTCGAGCTACTTTGAGTTGAGATAACGCCCCAACGGCCCTTACTAAGTAGCTGCTATAGATCGGGATGATTAGCTACCTAACTACTGTGTTTCCGTAGTGGTCTTTTTGCTCATGAGGATGTAGGTCTCCCACACTTTCTTTCTAGCATAATCGTTGCAAACTGACGAGCACCTTGTTAGTGTGCTTGGTCTTACTGCATGGCTGATAAGCTACCAATATGTTTGCTTCATTTAAGAATATATAAGTCTTCTACTCTTCTACGCTTTCTTCTTGAACTAGCCATCATGTATTGACTAGGTTGAGTATATTTGAGGATTAGGGTATGTCCCCCAGCAGCTCCTTTCCTCCTAACTACTTCAAGTCTTAGGTCCAGTCCTTCCTCGAGACTCCCCGCTTAGTAGTCGCCCTAGGACAGATAGTACATGTCTAGTTGATGACAGATTGTCCCGATGATTATTTTCATCTATGAAGATATAAGTCTCCTAAGATTACTTCTTAGATTTATAATTTCACATTGAAGAGAACCTTAGGTTGGCTGGTGTTTTCTATGCTGACAGCAATGCACCCAGTGGATGACACCACTCATGGCAGATGTAAATCCCTGCACTTTCTCCTTGAGTTAGCCACCATACACCTATAGGCTTTCTTTTCCAGGGATCAGGATAACACCCATAGCAGGACCTCCCTTGTGGGCACTCTACTTGGATCATGTCCTTGCGACCCCATCTAAACACTATCCAGATTACTACTGGATTGGACGATCCACCTGTCCTAGTAACCACCTCTATGGTTGGAAGGTTTGTACTACGGACATGTAGACTCTTTCTTTGGATTAGTAAATATGAGATAGGTCCAGGATGATATAGCCCCTTTCAGTGTGGTCCATCGCACACCAACAGGGTCCACATAAACATATAAACAAACAAAATATTTTTTTTTTTGCTTATGGATTAGGATAACACCCCCAGCAGTACCTTTTTCCCAAGCAGGAATCCTATCATTAGGGCAGTGTTAACAAAACTTCCTATATGAATCACCTGACTACTCTTGAGTTGAGGTAAAATTCCTAGTGGCACTCACTTAGTAGTCACCCTAGGTCAAGTTTTGATTTGTTGTGCTAGTGTCACCCGGACTCTTTACTTTGGAAGATGTAAGTCTCACACTTTCTTCTAGCCGTCGTTGTACCGAAAGGCAACCTTAGTCGTTAGTCACACCCTGGTAGATATAGCCCTTTGAGTCAATAAATCTAAGACAAGCCCAAGCCAACATATCCCATTCTCAATGCGGTCCATCGCACACTGACAGGGTCCATCAAACCAAATGAAATTCAATCAATCATCCTAACTACTCTTGAGTTGAGATAAGATCCCCAGTGGCATTTACTCAGTAGTCGCCCTAGGTCGGGTTCAATTTATTATGCCACCAACAGGTCACCCCGATGACTATTTCTACTTTGGAAGATGTAAGTCCTCGCGCTTTCTTCCTAACACAGCTATTGCACATCGAAAGGCAACCTTTAGGTTGGATAGTTTTACCCTCAGCTGGTAGACTACCCTTTTGAAATGGTAAATCTAAGATAGACCAAGGCCCATGTGGTTCCTTCTTAGTGGGTCCATCGCACACCGATAGGGTCCATATCATATCAAAATTAAATCAAACAAATTCAACCAACCTCATATCCCCCATAATTATGGCCTCAAAATAAAAAAATCAAATCCAATTTAATCTCCCTAGTGGAGTCAATCACATTCTTCTCCCTAGTGGAGCCCAAATCAACAAACAAATCAAACGAACAAATCAAATTCAAAACCAACCTCCCTAGTGGAGTCATAACAAATCAAATCTAAACAAACCCAATCTTGATCCCTAGTGGACTCAAGCTTATATCTAATGGATATGCCCCCAAATCAAACAAAACAAATAAAATCAAATTCAAAATTGTTTCCCTAGCTGATCTCCTTTCCATAAATCAAACAAATTAAAGAAAATTCTATCTTAATCCCCAGCAGATTACAAAGTCTTACCCGCTGCAAATTCCTCCCAAACAAATCAAATATATTAAATCAAATCTCAATCCTTAGTGGATTTCCCCTCTTACGCCACTGGCATAAATCAAACCCAATTCATGGGTGATTACCCAGTGGATCTCTCTTCATGTCCTTGACATAAAATTCTATCAAACCAAATCCTCTTGGCTCTCTTATGCCCTTGGCATGAGATGAGTTTCATTGCACTAAGATTGTGATTCTATCTACCTCTTGGGTTTATGTATAGATCATTTTTATTAGCGCTTGCAATATTTTGGACATTATTGATCATCTTGGTCAACGCTAATATGTGCGGCATGCCCTTCAGTTACACCACACCTATTGGGAGTCTTTTTATTATCCTCACTTTTGGAGTGAGGATTTAATCTTCCCATCTTAGATTTAGGAGTCTTCTAAACACTAAGAGCTCCTTAGTCATAAGACACTTCTAGTGGCTAAGTGAACAATTAATCTAAGCCTAGAGACTTAGAAGGATTAGCCATAGGATTAGGCTATGTCTTAAGACCTAGAAAAATTTACCTAATCTATAGAATAACCAAATCCATGCCTACCTCTCTAGCCCAAACCTAACCTCAAATTCAATTCATCCGAATCCAATTAAATCTATAATAAAATCCAAACTCCAATTCCAATTGAATCTCAAATCAAATCAACCTTTTTTAAGCCCTACAATTCAATACTATGGACTTAGCCAAAATTATTTCAATCCAAACCAAACTCAATTGATTTTCTCAAAATTGATTCAACTCTTCAATGAACTCCATACCAAGATCTATAATCAAATTCAAGCCTCTAAACCAATTTCAAATCAAAACCACAACCCAAACCTAATCCTATGATTTGATCCTATGGACTTAGCCAAAATTTCTTCAATCCAAATAAAATTCAATTGATTTTCTCATAAATCAATCAATCCTTCAACTATCATTCCAAACCAAATCAAATATACAATCAAATCAACCAAGCTAAAATCAATCCAATCAAACCCAACCTAACCCATTTGACTTCAAATATTCAAATGAGCTAAAACCCAATTAAATCCAAATCAATTGCAGCCAAAGACATGAATCAATCCCAAATCAATATCCAAGCTCGACTAAACTCAATTCAACCCAAAATTGATCTAATTGTTCCTTTAGGCTCACTTGACCCAAAGTGACCTAAAGGACCAAATTGAACCATACTCCAATCCAATCCAAATTAGATTGAGCCAACCCTTCAAATCTTCTCAATGATGATTTTTGATCATCTTGGATGGCCTAACTACAACTAATTCAACTCAATCAAGGCAATTGACCTATTTAGGCTCACTTGACCCAAAGTGACCTAAAGGACCCATTTGAAGCAAATCTCAATCCAACCCAAATTGGATTGAACCAGACCATCCAAAACTCTTATGATGATTGTTGATCATCTTTGATTGATCAATTATCATCAATTGGATCAAACCAAGTCAACCTAGCCATTTGACCACATCAGCCCACTTAACTTACATGAGCTAAATGAACCAAATCCCATCCAAAGCTAAATGAATTGAAACCAATGATCCAAATCAACCTAAAATCAATCCTTGAACATGACTTGATCATCATTTAAGCCAAACCAAACCCAGGTTGACCCAATTTGACCTAAAAGACCAAATTGGGTCATATCAAAATCTAACCCATATTAATTGCAACTAATGTCTCAAGTTCATTCCAAATTCATTATTGAGCATGACCAAAGCCATGATTGAACCCAATTTGACCAATTGAACCCAATTGACCTATTTAGCCCAAATTGACCTAAACAATCAATTTGGCTAAATCATTCCCAAATTCAAATTGATTCAAACCAAAGCCTACAATCATATTCAAATGACTAATTGAACATGAACCAATGCCTAACCCAAGCCTATTTGACCAATTTGGTCAAATTGGTCAACTTGACTTAGTTGACCCATATGAACTCAAATGGGTCAAATCCAAATCCAAGCCAAATTGAACCAAACTAATTGCACCAAAACATTTGAAATACTCATTTGAACTTGACCCAAGCCTTGGTTTGACCCAATTTGACCAATTGGTCAACTTGACCCAACCTAGTCCAATTTGACCTACATGGGTCAAATTGAGCCAAACCCATTCAAACCAAGCCCAAACCCATTGAACCTTGGCATGACCTATCCTTGTCTCACCTTGGGTCAACCCAAATCCAACCCAACCCATGTTTGACCCAAATTGACCCGAACCCAATGGGTAAAGCATGGGTTGGATTTGGTCAAACCCACTTCCCCATTTGAATGGTCAAACCTACTTCCCCTCCATATGGCTGCCTCTTAGACCTCCATCTAAGAAAGAGGGACACTAGATCACCTGACCCAAAGGTGATTGGATTAGCCATGAGCCAAGTAGAGATGAGCTAACCTCTCCAAATCCATTAGCACACTTGGCAACCCAAGGACACCTAGTCTCCCCCAATGGCAGCCACCTTCCCACACTTGGCCAACCAAAACTGAGCCACCTCAGCCTCCTCCTGCCAACCACGATTACCTGTAGGGGTCGGATGGCCACTAGAGGACAAACTAATCTAGGCTGTCTGATCCAAGGGAGGAGGGGGTATACCCCCCTGATTTTGATCCAAACTAAGAAAACACACACTCAGTAAGATTCATTAGGTCATTTCGAGCCGCTAGAGCTTCCTCCTGAGTGCCCCTAAGCTCCTCCTTGCCAGAAAACACAAACCTGGAATAGGACAACCTCCATCTCCATCCAACTCTATCGAAACTCAACCCCATTCAAATTAACTTCACCACCATTCCAACTCAGGTGGTGAAATGAATCTTTCGAGCATTTTGCACCGGAAGTACCTCCTAGCATAACTCCAGTGATGATTCCAATGACATTTAATCCACAAAGCCATCGACAAAGAATCAAGGTGCCATCTTCTCAAGAAGGCCTCACCTCATTAAGGTAAAGCTACCTCGTTCAGTTCACTACCAGTCTTGAGCTCCGGTAAAGTACTATTCCATTAAACTGAGATTTCTTAATTTTTTAGGCCTTTTTGAAGAAAATGTTGTTGTTATATGAATCCAACCATTAGATCCCCTAGATTTCTTTATGAAGCTGTGGGATCAATCCCTAGCAAATATGAGCTCTGGTCAGTGAATTGGAGGAAGGTGGGCGTTTCATCTTATCATGGAGATGATGGATCATATCATCTCCACATGATTGGAATGGATGGACGTAATCTTATGATTAGATTTAATCTGATTTATCTCTTAAGAATCACAGTATTAATCTTTGTCATCCGATCTATGATCAGACGGTGGGGATGAAAGCGCTTTCGCCACCACCACATCGATGCTAACTTATACAACTTTAAATAACCAATCCCATGGTGCCACATGAAAAGCGTGCCACATCAGCACTTCACATGGTGCTGACAGGATTAGTCTTAATTAAGGTTAATTACTCATTTTAATGGCCAAATTTTTGAAAAATCATAACTAATTATATAAAAAATCTAAAAAATGCAAATAAAGACTCATTTTAAAGGTAAAATAGAGGAGATTTTAATTAAAATAATACCAATTAATTTTGAAAAGTAATTAAGGCTTAATTTTGGTTAACATCCATGCTTAATTAGCATAATTTAGCCTTAATTACTTAGGTAATTAGTTCCAAACTTGGGAATATTATTTAATGGGATGACATCTACCTCCCATGATTTTCTTGGAATTTATTCCCCAAGTAATTATAAAAATTGATGTTTTGAACCTTAATTACCCCACTTTAATTAATTTAATGATAAATTAGAGATTTAAATAGTTAAAATTAAATAACTTAAGCTCAAGAATCATAGATTAATAGTGAGATGATGAGGGAGAGTTAATTAATTAAGTGCTTAATTAATTAATTAATGGTTACATTAAATTAAATTAAATTAAAATACAAACAACATAAGATAATTAATAATGAGATTAAGGGTTCCTCTTTATGTGTTTAATATCATAAAGTCCCTATATGAAAATTATGATTAATCCATAAGTATGGGGAAAATCATAAGAATACTTAATTAGATTCTTTAACTTAATTAATCTTTAATTATGAGCCAATTGTATTAGATTCTTTAGAAATAATGCAATTTTATTTTCTCACATGTTCATATCATTTGTGGCTCATGATTAAATTATTAATCAAATTAAAGAAGCATTCGAAAGGGTAATTAAATGATTCATTTAATGACTCAACTTAATTAATTCATAAAATCTACCTAATTTTCTTTCCTTGAACCAATTATGATCACCATCTTTGGAATGAGATTAAAATAATAAATAATCTCTCTTCTTTTTAAATCAACTCAAATCCAAAACTAAATTAACAAGCAGCTTTGGTTTTCCTTAAATAATTTTATTTAACATGATTGTCCTTAGTTGAATGGATCACATATTTAGGTTTGGTTATTCCATCCCAATTACATTAAATATTGTATGCCATGTGGTTTCATGCATTCATCATTTCAGATTCAAATCAATTTAATAGAAATTTATTTATGTAAGCTTGCATGTGTTGGATTAACTTTCCATAAGTGTGGCTAGTATCAATATTAAATCAAAATTTATTTTTTGAATTCTATAAATTAATAATGATGTTTGAGATGCTAATAGTTATTAATATATGTAAGAGTTGCATGCACTTATAACTTAAGTATGTGAAGTGAAGCTCTCTTTCCTTAATTCATATATAGATTTACATGAGTTAAAGGATAATGGGTATATAGTCCGGACATCCCGGGAAAATGAGGCTTTAAGTAGCCCCAAGGAGGTCATTTGATTACCTTAATTCCCTATTTTAATAATGGCACATACCCATTTAATTTCATTCCTATGTATTTTGTTTTTAGAATTTGCATAGAGCTTTAATTTATATATAGAAATAATTTAATTAAACAAAACATGAGCATTACATGATTTTCATTCTTACAGTTACATGTACATTCATATGTATTTAAGAATAGCAAGTGTATAGTCCGGACATCCCAAGAACACGAGGCTTTAAGTAGCCCCAAGGAGGTCATTTTATTACCTCACTTCCCTAGTTTAGCAATGGCACGTGCTTGCTTAAAACTTTTATACATGCGTATGTGTATTTAATTAAAAGATGAAAATCCCCTTTTATATTAAACATGCATGCATCCATGATCATCTAAGTCATTAAAAGACATTACATGTAAATGAGTTTTCTCTTTCTTCTAGTTTGTATATAGATTTGCATTGGTTTGAATGATAATGGGTATATAGTTTGGACATCCTAGGAATACGAGGCTTTAAGTTTCCCCAAGGAGGTTATTTGATTACCTCACTTCCCTAGTTTAACAATGGCATGTACTCATTTAATTTCTTTCCTATGTATATTTGTATTAGAATTTGGATAGTTCTTTAATTTACATGTATAAATAATTCAGTCAAGTAAAATATAATTATCAAATGTATGCACCTGTATGCCATTCAATTTTGCCAAAAGATGTCGTATGTATAAATATACTAAGGATTAAATCATGTGCATGGTATAAGTAATGGAAAGGACTGGTTCAACATGTGTTATGTGATAGTAATTCAATCATATTAATCTTAAGATGCCTTTTATATTGAATAAAATTATTTAAGGTTCACCTAAGCTTAATATTAATAAAAAATATATAATAAGCCATTCACTAAAGAGAACTAAGTCATCAAAATACCCTTTAGAAAATGGCTTAAGGTAGGGATGAAGGAGGGTAATCCTCTTTCCTCTCTTTATAACACTTAGATGCTAAGTGTAAATCAAATGAAATGAAGTAAAACCTAAATTAAAATTGACAAATCAACTAAACAACTTAAAGTGTAACCAACCTTTATGATTAAATTAAATTCTTCCATATTTAGAAAATTATAACTCTAATGCTTAGTTAATACATACTACACAAAGCCTTAGCAGACACCTTAGAGTTAAGCCTGCACTTCTAGTCCCAAGTTAGAATGGTGTATGTATGATGTATGTTTTGTTTTGTGATGTAATGTTTTAGACTGGATATTAGGGTGTATGTTTGGTAGACTGAATGTTAAGTTGTTCTTAGCCTAATCATGTCTTATGTAGGAGAATATGTTTAAAAGGTTGCTTAAAATATGTAAATAAATGTTCACTTTGCAGGTTGCTTAAACCCCTGAGCATAATCTAAGTTAGGACAAGTGGGTTTTGTTAACCAAATACAAGGTGCTAAGTCCAAAATACAAAGATAACTGCTTGGGATTGTATGTATATTTAGTTAGCCTTTGTTTTGCAAGTATAGTTAGATTTAGTTTTCCTATATATATTTAATTTTCATAAATAGGAATTAGGATTAGTGCTAAGGGGGACTATGATGAGCAATGGATAGAAGGCTTAGTCCTGGGGTGCCCTGTGATGCCTTTGGATCAAATCAAACTAAAGAAAGAAGAAATGAAGAAATGAAGAAGTTAAGACCCCCATAGCTTGTATTCATTTTTAATTATAATATTCTTTTATATTCCGGGTTGTATAAGGGTAGAGTTCTACGAATTTTCTTCTTTCCGGTGGTACTGGTACCAGTGGCTTTATTCTTTACAAAGATTTATAAAAATTGTTTCATGTTAGCTTGTTCAGATTTGCCCATTGATTTTCTATATAGTTTCTTCATATTTGATGTTTTAATGTGTGGCCTGGATGTGGTAGGCTCTTAGGATAAAATTAATTTTTCTACCCAATTAACAACTCATAACTAAGTTTTAAAGCAATTCATAACCTCACCATAAAGCTTAGGCTCTAAACAAGATAATTAAAAGATTTAGCAACCCTATAGCTATATTGTTGTATGTCTCACATCATGCATGCATAGTCCTTCTTCCTTGAATATGGGGGATCTCTATCCTTGCATGATAGGGTAATGCTTGACCTATGAGGGCATCCCTTATGGTGGAGAATACTCTCTTCTCTCTGATTTAGCCAACAATCCATTTCATCATGCATTTAGGCAATAAAAATCCTAAGCCTTTGTCCAAAATATTATGTCAAAAAATTTGAAAAGATTTTGCATTTGTAGATTAAGTCATATGCTCATACCACTCATGCTCTAGTTTCATAGGAGTGGTTCTAGGACTTTAGTCTCTTTGAAATTAAATAACAAGCCTAACCATCTTGTAATTTCATAAGACTGGACCACATGGTTTTGAATTGTAGGAGGTGTTAGCTGGCGGCCACTCTAGGCGGTTGTAAGTCTAGAAGAGTTGGACGGGTCTATCTTCTCTTGTGGAATAGAACCTTATGTCCCCTTTTGCTTAGATTTAGGGCATGTTTTAGCTTATGCTAAAGCTCCATAGAATTAGGATCCAAGGTAGCTAGTTTCCTTCAGGCAATAAGCATAAATCCTCATCTCTTAGTCATTTCCACCTTCTTCTATTGATGGATTATAAGCCCTAGCAACCTAATAAAAAATCATCTCAAACAAATAAATCTCTTCACTTTCAGAAATATAAACATAATTATAGGATAGATTAGGATGTGTACTAGGCTTCATTCCCTAATTATTTTCAATTTTCTTCTAAAATAAGTCTATCCACTTGATTTTCCAAAAAATAATCAATTCTTTGATAATCTTACCCTTGAAATGTTTGGAGAAAATGATTGCCTACTCTATTCGAGAGTATTCTTAAAAAATTCCTATTCCTTAGGATGTAAGTAACTATGGAGGCTTGCCTCTATAGGGAACTTAAGAACCTGACTGAATATAAACCTTGTTTTACTTTCCCATGTAAAGTAGGGGAAAAATCTCTAGTTTATTCGAAGACCCATCATGCCTTAGGAGTCCTTATTAAGTGAATAAGTCGATTGTAGGGTGATGCCTCTATCTTTCAAGATAGTACCTCATACCTTAATGTCATATCCGATCAGTTCAATATGTACCCCCTATGATCTGCATGGTGTCCACCCGATGCATCTAAAAATAAAGACCACTATAGGGATTAATCTCACTGATCTAATAAGATTAAAATCAAATTTCTAATAGATTAAATTATGGCCAACCATTTAAATCATGCAGAATGGATGGTAGATGATCCTTCATCCCACCGAGTGACGGAAGATGGATGCTGTCCACCTTCTTTCACTCAATCTGAGCTTACTGAAGCTCATGAGGCATCGGGATTGACTCCTAAAATGTTCAGGAGGGAGATCTATAGGGATCTTATGGTGGAATTTGCATGAAAATACAAAATGCTTCACAAAACATGAACACCTAAGGTTTTTTCTACTATTCATTAGAGTTTACTTTGCCAAAGCTTAGAGCTGGCATTCTATCGACTGAGGTAGCTTCATCTTGAGGAGATGAAGCTCTATTGAGAAGCTTGTGCCTTACCTCCTCACTAGTGGCTCTATGAACCAAGCATCATCAGATTCCTCACTGAAGTTGGTTTTAGAAGGGACTCTGGTGCTCAAAATCGATCGTGAATCAATTCATTCTTGATCACAGAGCTAGGGCAAGGTGTGGGTGAAATTAATTTGGATTTGGTGATGTTTGAGAGGAGTGGGATGGAATGTAGTCTCTATGTCACTCAGTTTTGACATCGCCGGTGATAGGGAGACCAAAGGAACTTGGGGGAAGCTCAAGGAGACTCGTTTCAACTCTCTGTAGCTCTGAGAATGGGTTGGTGTTAGTGAAAATGAGATGGGGAGGAGTATACTCTCCTCCCCCTCAAATCAGATGGCTCAATGGACCGGGTGCGGCCAAAGACAGTCCCGGGATGTGGAGTTGTCGAGGTGCTCATCTTGAGTGGCTGAGTGAGGGAAGGTGGGCTGCCAAGGCTAAGGGGGAGTGTCCTTGCTTCCCTAAGTAAGCTAAAGAGAGGAGATAGGTTAAGTTACCTCCCTTGACCATTAGATGACCCAACCAGCTTTGGGTCAAGTTAGCCTGTGGTCCAAGGGTCTAATTTGAGGTAAGGGAGGCTACCAAATGCAAAGGGGTAGGTAAGACCACCAAAAAGTGGGTTTGTCCCATTGGATGCTTTACCCAATGGGTATTAGATAAATTTGAGTTTGGTTTGGGTTGGATTTGGGCTAACCCATGGTGACTCAAGGATGGGTCATGCCAAGTTTGAATGGATTTGGTTGGGTTTGGCTCAATTTGACCTATGTAGGTCAAATTGAGCTAGGTTGGGTTAGGTTGACCAAATAGCCAAATTGGGTCAAGCCATGGGTTGAGACATGTTCAAATGACCATTTGGGATGTTTAAGAGCAATTTGTTTGATTTAATTTTGATTATATTTGGATTTAACTCATATGGGTTCATATGGGTCAAATGGGCTAAGTTGACCAATTTGGTCAAATTGACCAAACTAGCTTGGGTTAGGTGTTGGTTTAGGTTCAATGGATGATTTGAAGATGATTGTAGGTTTTGATTTCAATTAATTTGGATTTGGGAATGATTTAGACTAATTTGACCATTTAGGTTAATTTGGGCTAAATAGGTAAATTGGGCCGACTTGGTCAAATTGGGCTTAACCAAGGATTTGATCATGTTCAATAATCAATTTCAGATGAATTTGATTTGGTTTTAATCAATTTGATGTAGGATTTGATTTGGTCCAATTTGGCCTTTTAGGTCAAATTGGCTTAATTTGGGTCAAAGGGCCAGTTGGACTTAGTTTGGCTCAATTGATGGTCAAGTCATGTACAAGGATTAACTTAGAGTTGGTAAGAATCATTGGTTTCAACTAATTGAGTTTGGAATAAAGTTTGGTTCAATTTGGTTCTTGTAGGCAAATTGGTTCAACTTGGGTCAAGTGATCAAATTAGCTTGGTTTGACCTAATTGATTGTAATTGGACAATCAAAGATGATCAATAATCATTATAGGAGGTTTTAAATAGATTGGTTCAATCCAATTTGGGTTGGATTATAGTTTAATTCAAATGGGTCCTTTAGGTCACTGTGGGTTAAGTGAACCTAATGGGTCAATTAAGTTGGTTTTGGGATGAATTAGGTTAAGTTGAGTTTGATGATTGTTTTAAGATTGATTGATGGCATTGATTGCAATTGATTTGGGTTTAATTGACTTTTGGCTCATTTAGACATTTTGGGTTCAAATGGGGTAGCTTGGGTTGATTGTATTGATTTGATCAATTGGCTTGATTGTAGGTTTTGGAAGAGTTTAGTATGATGATTTGAATGGTTGAGTGCTTTTGTGAAAATCAATTCGATTTGGTTTGATTGAAGGAGATTTGGTCAAATCCATAAGATTGGCTTAGGATGGGTTTAGGATGGGATTGGATTTAGGATTGGATTTAAAACATTTGGCTTCTTGATATAAAATAGGATTCAATTGGGTTTTTTGCTTGGATTGATTTGGTTTGGTTAAGGGATGTCAGGTTTAAGCCATAGGGTAGGTAGGTCTCCTTAATCATAAGGCATAGAATAAACCCATGGTATACCATCTTAAGTCTCTAGGCTTAGGTTTAGTGTTCACCTAATCACTAGAAGTGTCTTATGACTAGGGAGGTTCTAGTATCTAGAAGACTCCAAAGTCTATTATAGGATGAGTCAATTCTCACTCCAAAAGTGAGGTGAATAGGCATGTTTCTCAAAAGAAATCTTAGGAGTCACATTCATAGATGAAGATCTACTTCTAGGTACAATAGAGCATAGCTATCCCCTCTACATTACAATGGATGTTGGCAAATTTAGACTCTCCAAAGTGTTGGTTGATTTGGGTTCATCAGTAAATATTATGAGTCTAAGAACCCTTGCTTACCTGAGGATCGACATCTCTAAACTCCAAACAAAGAGGATGATGTTGAAAGTATTAAATGAATAAGGTGAGAGGGCCTTAAGATCCATGGTGTTGCCTTTGGAAATAGATAATTGGAAGATGGAAGCCAAGTTTCACAGAATAGATTTTGATACATCTTTCAATGCTTTCCTGGGGTGACCTTGGATACATGAAAACAAGATGGCTCCATCATCCTCACATCAATACATTAAGTTCTTATAGGGTGGAATCGAGTATTGTATCAAAGGAGATCTCAAGCCATTTGCACTCCATGAGGTCAAGATAAATGAGGATGCATCCTATTACCTCCCTAAGAAACAAAATGTCTTCTCTCATGACCTTAGTCAAAATGAAAAACAAAAAGGAAAAAAAAAAGAAAACGAAAAGGGAATGAGAAGTATATCTTAGGCAGGACATAGAACCTGAGATTAGATTCCACCCATAGTTCGTTACTCCATTCGAACAAGTGGGGAGGATGACCTGACCACCACCAAGAAGAGGAAGAGGCAAGTTCAGAGGGAGTCCTAGAGGTAGAAGGCCTCCATACTTACCACTTACTAGAAGATTCATTCTAGCATCTTGGAGTACACTTGCTATCTTTATAGACTTAGAATTTAGTTCACAGGATGAGTCCTATGTAGTTAGCACATCGGTCAACTCTTCTTAATAGTAGATCCCGTTGGAGGTGACGCTCGAGCTCGATAATGATGAAGACTAGGTCCCCAAGCAAAGCATGAGTGTATCCAAGTCTCTATTATGTGAAACTATCAGTCACTAGATGGGAACTATAGCTTTAACACCACTTTCATCATAAAAAGTTGAGGGTTTGGTAGTTAAGGAAGCCTCCAAAGCATGTACAAGCACAAAGATCCAAAGGTTCTATCTAGGAGAATCATCCTCAAGTCAAGAAGTTGATGCAGAACTTGAGGATGATTCATTTAGAGAATTAATAGATTTATCTTTTGATTGGTACTCGCCTTATGTTCTTAATTTAGCAAATAAAGGCTTAATTTTGCATGCTTGGTCTAAGCATAGGTCAAAGTACTTCAAAAGGTTATGGAATAATTAATACAAAAGCTCTCAATCAAGACCCAGTCTAGGCTTTAGTACAGTGGGCCCAGTTGACGATGATGATTATTATTTGGTCCTCACTAATTATTTGAAATCTGATAAGTTCTTTTCAAATAAATTTAACTCATATAATAAGGTGTGCTAAAAAACTTTAGGTGATTCAAATGATTCCAAGTCAAAGATGCACCTCTAGAAATCAAAGATGAAACCAAGTCAGTCATTAGCGAGCTCAAAGAAATCAACTTAGGGACTGAAGACAATCCATGCCTGACATACATCAGCTCCTTGCTAAAAAAATTTAAAACCAATGACTTAGTTAGGCTACTCACTGAGTTTAAGGACTACTTTGCTTGGAGTTATAAAGAAATGCCTAGGTTAGCTCCTGACATAGTAGTTCATAAGCTAACGATACAGCCTGATGCTAACCCCATCAAGCAAGCTCCTAGATCATGCGCTTAGACATCGAACAGGAGGTCATTTATGAAGTCAAGAAATTGATCGATGTTGGTTTCATCCGGGAGGAAAAATACACCACCTAGTTGGCTAGTGTTGTCCCAGTTAAGAAGAAAAATGATCAAATTTGCATATACATTGATTTTAGGGATCTTAATATGGCATGTCCATAATATGAATTTTCACTACCAATACTAGAACTGATAGTGGACACTACCTCATCTTATGTGGTCTTTTCTTTTATGGATGGTTCATTTGGATATAACCAAATAAAGATGACACCTGAAGATGAAAAGAACACTGCCTTTAGAACCTCAAATTCAATTCAAATATCAAATCTAAATCCAAATTCAAATTCAAATCAAATCAAATTAACCCTTCCTAAGCCCTATGATTTTACTTGATGAGCTTAGCCAAATTTTCCTTCAAATCACTTCAAACTCAAAAGATTTTCTCATAAATCAATCATATCTTCAATTATCTTCACAAATATAAATGAAAATTATATTTAAATCATCAAAACTAAATCAAACCCTTCTCTAAGCCTTACGACCTACCTCCATGAAATTAGCCAAATTTTTCTTCAAATCACTTCAAACTCGATTGATTTTCTCATAAATCAATCATATCTTTAATCTTCTTCATAAATATAAATGAAATTTATAATTAAATCATCAAAACTAAATCAAACTAAATCATGTCTTTCCTAAGCCCTTTGAGCCAATTTCATGGACTTAGCCAAAATCTCATCCAAATCGAGCCAAACTCAATTGATTTTCTCATGAATAAATCATTCATTCAATCATCTCTCCAAATATAAACCAAATCTACAATCATCAAACCAAACCAAAATCAACCCAAGTCAAACCCAACTTAGTCATCTTGACTTGAAATATCCAAATGAACCAAAACTCATCCCAACCCAAAATAATTGTAATTGAATTTATATATCAACCTCAAATCCATCTATAAAATCAACTAAGCTCAACTCAACCCAAAATCAATCCAACAAAACCCAATTGGTCTACTTGACCTAAAGTGGCCAATTTGACCAATTTGAGCCATGTTCTAATCCTACCCAAATTGGATTGAACTAAGCCCACCAAGACCTCCTATCATTATTGCTGACCATCCTAGGTTGATTAATTATCATAAATTAGGTCAAACCAAGTCAACCTGGTCCTTTGACTGAGTTAACTCTCTTAACCCATATGAACCTAAACTATCCAAAATATAACATAAGCCAAATCTCTTGAAACCAATGATTCATACCAACTTAAAATCAATATTGAATATAACTTGAGCATTCTCAGAGCCCTAGCTTAGCAAAATGAGCTGCCAAATCCATTTTCCAAGCTTCTAACCTCGTTCTCTCATCAGAAAACTCCATTCCCATCCATCCTGAAATAGGCCAGCCCCATTTCTGACCCAACTCCTCCATTTCTCAACAAATTCCAAATTAACTTCACACACACCATCCCCACACACCATTGAAC
Organism: Cymbidium sinense; assembly: GCA_021442155.1. Classification (NCBI taxonomy): domain Eukaryota; kingdom Viridiplantae; phylum Streptophyta; class Magnoliopsida; order Asparagales; family Orchidaceae; genus Cymbidium; species Cymbidium sinense. The sequence continues at coordinate 205,229 of JAKCPB010000914.1, forward strand.
AAGAATGAATCGCCTCCTGAGCCCTCAAACCACCAAACATGTGAATTTGGTCAACACTGACCTCCAAATCATTAGTTCATGGCCTTCCAAGTGAACAATGAGGAACAGATCTAATTACTTCTCAACAAGGCTTTGTCTCCATTAGATGAAGCTTCTTTAATCGATTGTGCCATCAGTCTTGAGCTTGGATGAGGTATTTCTCTATAACCAAGCTTTTGGTAAAAATGGGTTGGAACTTTTTGAAAGAAACTTGCATGTCATGCGATCTTAACTATGGGATCCCTTTGGATCCTTCGTACGAAGGTGTGGGATCTATTTGGAGTCATTCCGAGCTCGGATCGAGTGAGGAATGGTGGACGGCCTCTGTCTCTTGTGACTCGGGGCATGATCGATCATGCACCGCCTATCCCGTGTGACTTGAATGGACGATCATGATTATTTGCTAGTTAAATCTCGATTTAATCCCTTAACGAACCACAGGTTCGATCTGCACCATCCAATCTGAAATTAGATGGGGTAGATGAAAGCACGTCTGCCGCCAACCACATCATCACTAAGTCGGACGTGTTTAAGTGAGCAATCCTACGGTACCACATGGAAAGTGCACCATGTTAGTGGCCTGTGTGGCATCGATGGGATAAAAGCTTAATTGGGGCTAATTAATTGATTTTTGTGACTGAATCTTTCATAATTCGTAATAAATTGTAGAAAAATCCCAAAATTACATATAAATACTTATTTTAAAGGTATTATAGAGGAGAATCATTTAATATTAATTTCAATAAATTTTAAATAGTAATTAGGGATTAATTTGGGTTTAATTAAACTTTTAATTAGCTTAATTACTCCTTAATTACTCAAGTAATTAATTCCAAATTTTATGAGATTGTTTAGTGGGATATCCTCTGCCTCCCATGATTTTCTTGGGGTTTGTTCCTTGGGTAATTAAGGAAATTGCTCATTTTAGCCTTAATCACTATCTTAATTAATTAAGTGATTAAATAATTTTTAATCAGAAAATAAATGAATTAATTAAGCATGTTAATCATTATTGAATAGTGAGTGGATAAGGGGAATGAGATGGGGATCTCTTTCCCAATCTCTTTCCTAAGTCTATTTCATTTAAAAAGGAGATTAATTGATTTGAGATTAATTAAAAGGTGTAATTAATTAAGTGAATGATCTAATTAATCAAATTAAAATCATAATCATTTCAAATCTTAACTAATTAAATCATGGGTAGATCTTTAGTTATTTAATAACCTAAAGTCACTTAAGAAAATTATGGTTAATATACATGTGTGGGGAAACCATAAGAGTACCTAATTAAGTTTCTTAACTTAATTAGCCATTAATCGTGAGTCAATTGCATTATGCCCTTTTATTCCTTAGGATCATTGCTAATTTAATTTTCAATTCATATGCATATCATATTGGCTCAAACTTTTTTGGATAATTATATTAAGGTAACATAGGGAAGGGTTAATTTGTGTGTTTGATGCATACCACAACCTAATTAACTCATAAAATCAACCTAATTACCATTTCTTAAACCAAATCAGATCACCAATGTAAGAATGGGGTTTATAATAGAAAATTATGAGTTTACCTCCTCTTTAAGTTTAATCTAAAAAAAATAATCCAAATCAATAAAGGAACTTTAGTTTTCTTTAAATGGGTTTATCTAATGTGATTGTCCTTATGAATTAGTTTAATTGATGAATCATGTGTTTATATTTACTATTTTTTTCCAAGCACAATAAAATGTTTTAGGTCATTTGATTTCATACATTCATACTTTTAAATTTAAATAAATCAATTGAATTTCCTTTATGTAAGCTTGCATGTGTTGGCTTAATTAAATATATATGTGGCTATTATCACTAACAAATTCAAAACTATTTTTTAAAGCTTATGAATCAATTATAATACTTAGAGTGTTGATAGTTATGAATACATGTAGGATTTTCAAGTGTTTATAGCTTAAGCATGTTAAATAAAGCCCTCTTTCTTATGATTCACATATAGATTTCCATAAGTTTGAACAATAATGGGTATATAATATGGACATCCTGGGAATACGAGGCTTTAGTTAGCCTTAAGGAGGTCATTTGATTACCTCACTTCCTTGGTTTAACAACGCACGTACTCATTTGGTTTCATTCCTATGTATTTTGATATTAGAGTTTAGATAGAGCTTTAATTCATATGCCTAAATAATTTAATTAAAGAAAATACAATCTTTGCATGATTCTCATGTTTATAGTTGTGTATACATTTATGTTTATTTAAGATAGCAATTGTTTAGTCTGGACAACCCAAGAATACAAGGCTTTAGTCGGCCTCAAGGAGGTCATTTGATTACCTCACATCCCTGGTTTAAAAATGGCACATACTTGCTCACATCATTTATACATGTGTGTGTGCTTAATCAAAATATGAAGATCCCCTTTGATTACTAAAAGTACATGCATTCATATTCACCTAAGTCATTAGCACATGTGATATGTATAAATTAGTGTTCTCTTTTCCTTATTCATGTATAGATTTACATAGATTTGGAATGTTAATAAGTATATAGTCTTGACATCCCGGGATTACGTGGCTTTAGTTAGCCCCAAGGAGGTCATTTGATTACCTCACTTCCCTAGTTAACAATGACATGTACTTATGTGATTCCATCTTGATGCATTTTGGTATTAGAATTTGGATAGAGCTTTAATTTATATGTTCATATAATTCAATAAAAATAAATTTCAAACATACACATTCATTATCATTTAAGTGTGCCAAAACATAATGTGTGTATAGGTGTGCTAAGTATTAAATCATATGTATGTTACATGTGATGGAAAGTAATGATTTAATATATGTCATGTGGTAGTAGCTCAAATAGATTAATCTTAAGAAGCCTCTCATATTAAATAAGTTCATTTAAAGTGAACCTAAACTTAGGATTAATTAAAAAATCATTTAATAAGCTATTCCTTAAAGGGAACTAAATCAAAGTAATATGCTTCAGAAAGTGGCTTAAGGTAGGGATGAAAGAGGGTAATCCTCTTCCTTCTATTTTTAACACTTAGATGCTAAGTGTAAATCATGTGAAATAAAATAAAATACAAATTAAAATTCACAAATCCACTAAGTAACTTTAAGTGAAACCAACCATCATGTTAACTTGAATGTTTTTTAAACTTAAAAAATCATAAATCTAATGCTTAGTTAAGACATTACCACACAAGTCCTTAACACACACATTAGAATTAAGTCACCACTTCTAGCTCTATGTTAGGATGATGTATGATGTGATGAATATTTTGTTTTGTGATGTATTATTTTAGACCGGATGGTAGGTTGATATTAGCCTAATCATATTTTTTGTAAGGGATTATGCCTATGGGGTGCTTAAAAATAAATATAAATGCTCTCTCTTGTAGGTTACTTAAACCCCTAAGTATAATCCAAGTTAGGACAGGTGGGCTTGGTTACCCATGTGTAGGGTGCTAAGTAGAAATTATAAATATAACTGCTTGGATTGTATGTATGTATGTGTAGCTAACCTTTGTTTTGCATGGGTAGTTATATTTACTTTTCCTTATACAAATGTAATTTTTGCAATAGGAATTATGATTAATGCTATTGGGGATTAGGATGAGCTGCGGCCAGAAGGCTTGTCCTGGGGTGCCCTATGAATCCTTTGAAGCAAGCACATCTAAATCAAAGAAGAGGTGAAGAATGAAGACCCCCATATAATTTAACAAAATTATAATTATTCTTTCATATACCGAGTTGTATAAGGGTAGAGCTTGATTACCCATCTTTTCTTTCTTGGGTTGTATGGCGGTACCTGACCGCATTGGCCTCTTATTCTTTTAGGATAGCTTAAAAAGTTGATTGATGATTTATTTAAATTGTGCATTAGGATGGCATGCTTTTCATAAAATCTTATGTTTGATGCCTTAATGTGTGGCCTGGATGCGTTAGGCTCTTAGGATAAAATAAATTTTTTACCCAACTAATCACTGATAATTAAAATTTAAACAACTCATAACCTCACCATAAAGCTTAGGCTATAATCATAATAATTAAAATATTTAGCAACGCCTTAGCTATATATTTGTATGTTTCACACTATGCATGCATATTCTTTCTTTCTCGAATATGAAGGATCTCCATCCTTGCACGATAGGGGAATGCATGACCTATGAGAGCATCCCTTGTGATGGAGAACACCTACTTCTAGCTGATTTGGCCAATAACCTATCTTCATCAAGCATTTTGGCATATAAAATCCTAAAGCCTTTGTCTAAATAATGTGTCAAATAATGAAATAAAATTTAAAAATATTTTGCATTTGTAGATTAAGCCATATGCTCATACCACTCATGCTCTAGTCTCTTAGGGAGTGGGTTTATGACGTAGTTTCTTTTTAATTCAATAACTACCCTAGCTATCTTGTAATTCATAAGACTGGACTACATGGTTTTAAAATCATAGGAGTTAGCTAGTGGCCACTCCAAATGATTATAAGTCCAAAAGTCGGATAGTTTATTTTCTGTTGTGGAGGTAAACCCTTATGTCCACCTGTTGCTTAGATTTAGGTTATACTTAGCTGGTACTAAAGCTCCATAGATTTAGGATCCAAGGTAGCTATTTCTTTTAGGCTACAAGCATAAATCCTCACCTCTTAAGCATTTCCACAACCTTGTGTTGGTGGATTATAAGCCCTAGCAATCTAATAAAAATTCAACTCAAATAAATAAATCTCTTCACTTTCAAATATATAAAGCTCAATTATAGGATAGATTAGAATTCTCACTAGGCTTCCTAGTATCATGAGCATTCCCTACTTATACTATTTGGATTCAAAAAAATAAGTCCTCTCCATGAACTTTCCCAATTGATTTTTCAAATATAACCAATCCTTTGATAGTCTAACCTTGAAATCTTTGGAGATAATAATTATGTACTTTAATCGAGAGTATTCTTATAGAATTTCATTGCCTAGGATGTAATTAACTATGGACAATTACCTCCATGGGGAACTTTAGAATCCAATTTAATATAAACCCTATTTTATTCATCCATGTAAAGCAAAGAAAAATTCTCTGGTATATTCGAAGACCCATAATGCCTTAGGAGTCCTTATTAGATGATTAAGTCCATTAAAGGGTGATGCCTCTATTTTTTGAGATAGTGCATCATACCTCAATGTCATACCCAATTACTTCAATAAATACCCTGTATGATCTATGCGATGTATCCCCCCCCATACATCCAAAAATAAACACCACAAAGGTCATGCCTTTCAGCCTTAAAAATGCTGGCGCCACATATCAATGGGCCATCACTCGAATCTTTGACAAACTCATTCAGCACCAAGTCAAATGTTACGTCGATGATCTCATAGTTAAAAGCAAAGAAAAGGAAGACCACCTATTTGACTTGAGAGTAGTTTTCGAGCGGTCAAGGCAATATAACATCAAAATTAACCCTCTAAAGTGTGCATTCGGAGTATCTTTAGAGAAGTTTCTTAGGTTCATTGTCCGACATTGCATAATTGAAATAAATCCAAAGAAGATTAATGCAATATTAGAAGTACCACTCCCTAAAAGTTTAACCCAACTCAGATCATTCCAAGGAAGGTTGGCATATTTAAGATGCTTTACATCCAACCTATCATGTAGATGTCAACCATTTTCAGCATTAGTCAAGGATGCTAAGTTTAAGAAGGATGACAAGTGTCAGCATGCCTTCGAGTGCATCAAGTAGTACCTCATGACATCGCCAGTCTTAGCTGCCCCTATCCCGGGTAAATCTCTTATCCTCTACACTGTTGCATTAGATGACTCCATCGGTGCTTTGTTGGCCCAAGCCAATGATGAAGGGAAAGAGAATGTACCCTACTATCTCGGCCATTGTGTAATACATACTAAAGTAAATTATCCATCCATTGAGAAGCATTGCCTAACTTTAATCTTTGCAACCCAAAAGTTATGACACTATATACTATCTCATAGAGTGAACTTGATTTCTAGAACCAATCCACTGTAATATCTCACAACATGGCTGACGCTCCGGACGGTTGGCACGATGGTCCATGATATTATCACAGTTTAATATCACATTCATACCCCTCCAAGTGATGAAAGGATAAGCACTCACAAATTTCTTAACAGCATACACACTTCCTTCAAACTCTCCGCTTAGTGATGGCCTTTATAATGAAAAAATCATGAACTTAGGGGATACCAGCATTCGCCACTGGGAGATGTACTTTGATGGTGCAGCTTCCTCTCAAAGAGGAGAAGTGCCACAATCTATTCTCCCAAGTAAGGTAGGGGTAAGAATAATACCATTAACACCAGACCTTGATATGATGAGATTCTCATATCATCTATTCGAGCATTTCAGCAATAAAGAAGTTGAATATGAGGCTCTGTTTGTCAGTCTAGAGTTAGCTATCTTGCTAGGCATACAGAATATCAACATCTTTGGTGTTTCATAGCTAATTGTCAACCAGATTGTTGGGTCCTACAAAGTTTTAAAGCCCAAACTCCACCACTACCACAAGTATACTATGGAGTTGCTAGCTCAAATTCTAGAGGTCACAATCTACATGATCCGTATAGGAAAAAATTCCATAGTTGATGTCTTAGCCAAGCTCGTCAAAGAATTGGCATGTCCAAAAGATGAGTCAATATTAATATACAAGTCCTGCCTTATATTGGCATTGAACTTATCGATAAATACTCTCTTGAAGGGAGGTTTTCATTTCCAAAAGGATGAACAACTAGATTGGAGGCAACCCTTCATTAATTATCTAAATAGAGGCAAACTACCTTAAGAGAAATCTCAAGCACATCAAGTGAAACAAAGGGCACTCTCTTATGCCCTTGTGGATAATGTCTTATACCAGTGGTATTTTGATCATATGTGGTTATGTTGTTTAGACAAGCACGAAGTCAACAAGATCATGACCTAAGTATACTCAAGATTATGCAAAGCTCAGCAATCTGGTCCCAAATATGAAAGCCAAAATCAAAAGACATGGGTATTATTGTCCAACAATGATCATAGATTGCATGGATGTAGCAAAGCGATGCCCCCAATGCCAAGTACATGGTATGGTTCTACATCAGCCACCCAACATTCTACATCTAACATTGGCCCCATGCCCATTTGATTATTGGGGCACCGACATAGTGGGTCTGATCGATCCTCCTTCATCCAAAGGTCACTGGCTCATCCTAGCTACTACAGACTACTTTTCTAAGTGTGCAGAGGCAATTTTGCTCAGGGAAATCAAAGCTTAGCATGTGCTCTAGTTCTTCAAGAATTATATCATTTATAGGTTTGGGATACCTCACTGAATCATATCTGATAATGGTGCCACTTTCAAGAGCACTAAAATCAATAACTTCGCTTAGAAACACAACATAGATTGGAGATACTCCACCTTCTACTACCCATGAGCAAACAGTTTAACATAAGTCTTCAATAAAACTCTCATCCAAATATTCAAGAAGACACTCAATGACAATAAGTGATAATAGTATGAGCAGTTAGTTGAAGTTTTGTGGGCTTATAGTATTACCAATAGAACTCTAACACAATCTACCCCATTCTCCTTAGTGTATGGGTCTGAAGCCATTCTACCAATAGAAGTCCAACTACCATCACTAAGGATAGCTATGTGTAGCAAAATCTCAACTAAACATAATGCCAAGCTCCAGTTAGAAGAACTCAAAGGTTTGGAAGAGAGACACTTACAAGCATGCCAAAACCTGGAGTTATATTAAGCAAAGATGGTTCAAGATCATAACAAGTTGGTCCGTCCTAGAGCTTTCCAAGTAGGAGAGCCTATTTTAGTTCTAAGAAGATCAATTATCTCTTGTCGCAAGATGGGAGGTAAATTTGAACTTACTTAGGAAGACCCTCTCACCATAGAGAAGGCCTACCATGGTGGATCTTATCAACTCATCAACCATAAAGGTAAATTCCCAATGCTTCATATCAATGGGCTTTATCTTAAGAAATAATATCCATAAACAATGTTCAAGATAATTTTCATCAATAAAATTCCATTTTGTTCAAAAATCTCTTCAAATTGAAATGTTCTCAATTATCAAATTATTTTCTCGATGTGTTTAGGGTAGGTATAAGAGAACTCGAGGGGAATCATATCCCTCAATAGCACATCACAAACATAAAATTACACATAAACACAAATCTAATTATTTTGGGCTATCTGGAGTTGAAATATGACCCCCAACCACCATCACTCAATAGTTGCTCCAGGTCAGGCTTGATCCACTACTTAGCAAGTTTGTCGCCCAGCGGCCCTTTTCTGTTTAGAAGGATGTAAGTCCCAATTCATTCTTCCAAGCTTAACCGCTGTAAACTGATGAGCACCTTCTTAGTGTGGTATGCCCTATTGCATGACAAATAAGCTACCTTGAGGTTGGCTTTGTTTAAAAAGATGTGAGTTCCCTAGCTTTCTTCTTGAACTAGCCACTGTGCACTGACTAGGTCCAAGTTTATATCTAAGGATTAGGGTAAGACCCCTAGTGGCTCCTCTTCCTACTGACTACTTCATGCTTTGGTTTAGTCCTTTTTTATGACTCCCCCTTTGGTAGTCACCCTAGGTCGGATAATATCTATGTAGCCGACAACAAATTATCCTGATGACCAGTTTCACATAGGAAGATGTTAGTCCCCAATGCTTTCAACCTAGATTTATCATCATAAAATGACGACAACCTTGGGTTGGCTATTGTATTCTTTGCTTACAACAACCTAACCGATGGATAACACCGCTCAGGCAAAGGTGAGTCCCCATGCTTTCTCCCTGAGTCAGCCACCTTATACCAAAATGCTTTATATTTCAGATATTAGGATAAGACCCCCAGAGGCACCTTCCCTATGGGCATTCTATTTAGACTACATCTTCATGACCTCATCTAAACATGACTCAAGTTATTACCAGATTGGATAGTTCCCCATACCAAGTAGCCACCCTTATGGTTGAAAGCTCTACACTACGAATGTATGGACTATCCTTTGGGCTAGTAAATCTAAAATAGGCCAAAGCCCCCGTGGCTCCTTAGTGTGGCTCTTCGCAAACCAACATGATCCACACTAAATAAATAAGCAAACAAATAAAATAAAACAAAATCTATTATGGATTAGGAAAAGACCCCCAGAGGAACCTCTTCGCAAGTAGGCATCCTATTTTTTGGGTAGTATCAGCAAAACACTCCCTATATGAATCGCCTTGACTACTCTAAGTTAGGATAAGACCTCCATAGGCACTAACTTAACAGTCACCCTAGGATAGGTTTGACTTATTCTGCCATCAGCAGGTCACCCCAAGGGCTGATTTTGCTTTGGAAGATATGTGAGTCCTCGAGCTTTCTTCCTAGTATAGCTGTTACAAACTGACAGGCAACCCTTAGGTTGGATACTCTATACTATGCGGCTATTAGACAACCCCTTTGGACTGGTAAATCTGAGGCAGGCCCGGGCTTATATTTCCCCTCTTTAGTGTGGTCCATTGCAAACTGATAGGGTCCAAATCAAAATCAAATAAATTAAATCAAATTAAACAAAAACTTAAAATTCAAACTCAAACTAAACCAATCATCAAAATCAAAACCAAGATCAAAATCAACATCATTAAACTCAAAATCAAATTTAAATAATTTAAGTAAAAACTAAAATCAAAATGAATCATCAAACTCAAACCAAATTATTCAACATAATCAAATCAAATCAAAACCCAAGTCTAAATCAAAGCCAACTCAAATCAATCCAATTAAATCAAACAAATTTAATCAAATCTCAATCTCTAATGGATTTCCTTTTATGCCTTAGGCATAAATCAAACAAATTAAGTCAAATAAACTCAATCAAATCTCAATCCCCAATGGATCCCCATTTGTGCCCTTGGCATAAATCAATCTATTATCCAATCAAACTTGTGTGTGAATCCCCAATGGATCCCTCTTTGTGTCATTGACACGAGTTAATTTTTAACCAATCAAATCAAATTCACTCAACTCTCTCATGTTATCAACATGATGGTGAATTGCATCATGTTAGGATCTATGGTTCCATCTACCTCTTCACTTAGGTATGGATAGCCACCCTTAATGTTTATGATCTTCTCGGATACTATTGATCATCTTGGTCAATGCGAATACGTGTGGTTTCCTTGTCAGTTACACTACACTTATTGGGGGTCCTTTTGTTGACCTAACTTTTGGAGTGAGGATTGGCTCATCGTCCTTATCTTAAACTTAGAAATTTTCCAGACACTAAGATTTTTCTAGTCATAAGACACTTCTAGTGATTATGGGAATGCTAGACCTAAGCCTAGAAACTTAAGAAGGCATACCCCCTAGCTTAGGTCACACCCTAGGGTAAATAGGTCCTACCTATCATATGGCCTAAACTAAAATCCATGATTATTCACTTATCTAAAACCAACCCCAAACCAATGTAACTAACCTTAATTTGGTTTTGATTTATATCTAAACTCCAATCCAAATTAAGTTAACCCTTAACTTAAATCAATTCCACCATCATTCTATGACTCAAGCTTATTCAATTGAATCAAGTCCAATCATTTTTTACAAAAGCACTCCAACCATTCTAATTTCTATTTCAAACCCTTTCAAGACCCACAATCAAGCCAATTGAACTAAGCCAATCTAATCAACCCAAATTGGCCCACTTGACTCAAAGGGTCCACATGAGCCAAAAATCTAATTAAATCCAAATCAATTGCAATCAAAGTGATTAATCAATCCTAAACCCATCATTAAACTCAATTCAACAAAATTCAACCTAATCTAACTCGATTAACTCATTAGGTCCACTTGACCCAAAGTGACCTAAAGGATCCATTTGATCCAAAATTCAATCCAACCCAAATTGGATTGAATCAACCCATCCAATCTCTTCTATAATGATTGTTGATCATCCTTGATTAACCAATTGCAATCAATTGGGTCAAACCAAGTCAATTTGATCATTTAATCAAGTTGACCCAACTAAACCATGGATCAAAATGAACAATATATCATTCTAACTTCAATTGATTGAAATAAATGACTCCACTCAATCATAAATTCAATATTGAACATGACACAACCACCAATTGGACCAAACCAAGCCAACTTGGGATATTGACCCAAGTTGACCCAATTTGGCCCTTTGGGCCAAATTAGGTCAAATCAAATCCTAAACCCAATTGATCCAAACCAATACCTCCAATCAATCATAAATTGATCATTGAGCATGATCCAACCTTCAATTAAATTCAATTTGATCAAACCAACCTAATTGACCCATTTAGCCCAATTTGACCTAAAGTGTCAAACTGAAGTAAATCATTCCCAAATAGAAATCAATTTAAATCAACACCTATAATCATTCTCAAACCATCATTTGAACCCAAACTAACTTTCCACCCAAGCCAATTTGGCCAATTTGACCAAAATGGTCAACTTAGCCCATTTGACCCATATGAACCCATTTGAGTCAAAATCAAATCCACTTCAATTTAAGCCAAACCAATTGAACCAATACATTCCAAATGATCAAATGAACTTCGCCAAACCATAAATGTGATCCAATTTGATTGATTGGTCAACCTAACCCATTTGAACCCAATTTGACCTGTATGGGTCAAATTGAGCTAAACCCATACAAACCAAGTCCAAAGTCAACCAAACTTAGCATGACTCATTCTTGGGTCACCATGGGTCAGCCCAAATGGGCCCAACTCATGATGAACCCATTTTGGATCAAAACCCATGAACCAACCCACCCAATTGAGGTAAAATCTCCATTTGGATGGTCTCACCTGCTCAGCAACCCTTGCCAGCTACCCTTAGCTCATTTTGGACACTTGGACCATTGACCCAACCTGACCCAAGGCTATTGGGTTTATCTTTTGGTAATGATAGGGTGAGCTTACCCTTAGCCCACCATTGGTTCACTTGGGGGAGGAGGTACAACTTGTCCCTCAGCTCCCTCAACCCCTCCTCCACCTCCAGTCACGCCATCTCTGGCCACCTACCCCAATCAGATGATTGCCAAAGGCTGAGCTAATCTCAACCCTTGATTCACTTAGGGAGGAGGGTATACTCCTTCCTATTGATTCAAACTTCACATAGAGCTTCCCAAAGTGATTCTGAGTTATCTTGGAGCTTCCTCGCTCTCCTAGTGCATCCCATCATCGATGACACCAAGCTCCATTCGAACCCGAGCCCCTATCCATCCAACATCAATCAAACCCCACCAAACTTCAATTCACTTCTCCCACACCTTCCCCAAGCTTCGGTGAGTAGAAATAAATCGATTCCCAATCAATTCGAGCACCACATACCACTTATAGACCAACTTCGGTGACTATTATGGTAGTGTTTGGTCCACAGAGGTGTTAGTGGGAAGGCAACTCGAGAGCTTCTCAACAGGGATTCATCTTTTTAATAAGAAGCTACCTCAATCGTTGGACCACTAGTCTTGAGCTTCGGTGAGGTAAATTCTGACAAACCATAGAAAATCCCCTAGGTGTTGATCTTTTGTGAAATATTTTGTGATTTTATGTAATTTACACCATACGATCTCCTTAGATCTCCTCCTCGAACATTTTGGACTTGTTCCCAACATCCCATGAGCTCTGGCAAGCTTGAATCAAGTGGTGAAAGGCAGATAATGTCTGTCTTCCAGTGCTCGGGCGATGAAGGATCATCTATCATTTGTTCTATGTGATTAGACTGGACAACCATGATTTAATATGTTAGAAAATATAATTTAATCCTTTTGATATCACAGGATTAATCCTCACCGTCTGATCTAAGATCGAATGGTGGGGATAAAATTTCGTATGCCGCCGCTAACTCAGCCGCCACTAAGGATGTTTTAAGTAGCTTATCCTATGGTTCCACGTGGAAAGCACTGCCGTGTAAGTATCCACAAGGAACTGACTTGTTAAGGGGATAATTAAGTGTTTAAAATGTGATTAATCACAAGAACATTGAAAATTCATAAGTAATTGTAGAAAAATCCTAAAAATATGAGTGAACCCATTTTGGAAAGGGTAAACATAGTAGAATTAAATAAAAATAAAATCCATAATGTTTGAATAGTGAACAATGCTTAATTAGGGTTTGATATTTTTCTAATTACCTTAATTAAGCATTAATTTCTTGGCCAAATGATCTCAAATTAGATGTGTGGATTCCTTGGGATGTCCTCTACCTCTCATAATTTTCTTGAGATTTATTAGTTAGGTAATTAGGATAATCTTAAATTCAAGTCTTAATTACCCTCATTAAGCGATTTAATAATTATTAAAAATGCCAAATGGTAAAAAAATAATAAATTAAACTTGATTAATCATTGTTAATTGTGAAATGATGAAGGGAAATGATTAAGACCCTTTCCTAATTGTTTCCATATATCTATTTCATTTAAGAGGGCTAATTAACTTATGGATTAAGTAAGAATTAATTAAGTAATTAATGATAAAATTAAATCAAATTGAAATAATAATTAGATTAGATAATTTAATTTGAATTTGTGGGTTCCTCTTTATGTTAAAGACCCTTAAGGAACATATACTTAACCCATGAGTGTAGGAAAATCATGTAAGTACTTAATTAGATTTCTCTTTAATTTAATTAATCATTAATCATGAGATTAATTGCATTAAGCCTTATTAGGAGCATTACAATTTTAATTTCTCATTTCCATATGATTGGAGGCTCATGGTTAAATGATTAATTAAATTGAGGAGACTTAGGAAAGGGAAATTAAATGAATTGCTTAATGATTCAAATTTAATTAATGCATAAAATTCACTTAATTATTTTTTCTTTAAATATATTAAGTCACTCACATGGGATGGGGCACAACTGCAAATGTTGTTTCTCCTCTTTAAGTTTAATAGTTCAATCACAAAATCAAATTTCATAAGAAACTTTGGTTAATCTTAAATGATTTTATTCAAATTGATTATCCTTAGGAATTAATGTGATTGAATGTATTATGTGGTAATATTAATTATTCCTTTTCAATCATTGTAAGCTTGTATGTCATTTGATATCATATATTTATACTTTCAAATAAAAGAATCAAATGAATATAATTATATATGTGTAAGTTGCATATGTTGGATTAATCCTATTATATGTGTGGCTATTATCACTAATAAATTTCAAAATTATTTTCAAAGTTATAAATTAATAATGAAGGTTTAAATTGATGTTAGCCATGAATATTCTATATGATTTACATTATTTTCTAGCTTAGACATGTTAAAAGTATTATTTAATTTTTATAATTCATTTGTATGTTTACATGTAATTGAATGTTAGTAAGTATATAGTCTGGACATCCCGAGAATTTGAGGCTTTAAGTAGCCCCAAAGAGGTCTTATATTACCGTACTTCCCTAGTTAACAATGACACATACTTACTTAATTTTATTCATATGTTTACATACATTAGAATTTGGATAAAAGCTTTACTTTACATGAATAAATAAATTTATTAACATACAATCTTTTACATGATTTTCAATCTCATGGTTGCCTATACATTCATATGTATTTAAGATAACAAGTATATAATCTGGACATCTCACAAATATGAGGCTTTAAGTAGCTCCAAGGAGGTCTTAGATTATCTAACTTCCCTAGTTTAAACAATGGCATGCACTGGCTTAAATCTTTAATACATGTGTATGTGTACTTAGCCAAGGAATGAGATTCCTCTTTTTTATCAAAAATATATGCATTCACAATCATTTAAGTGTGCCCAAAATATAATGCATGTATATGTATGTTAAGTTCTAAATCATATGCATGCTATTGATGATGAAAAGAATAATACAACATTATCCATATCATAGTAATTCACTCTCATAAATCTTGAGATGCCTTTCATATTTTAATAAGGTTCTTTAAGATTAAACCAAACTTAGGATTAATAAAATATTTAATAAGCCATTCACTAAAAGAAACCAAGTCATAATAACATGCTTATAAAAAAAATTAACTTAAGATAGGGGTGAAGGAGGATAAACCTCTTTCTTCTCTTTACAAAAATAAGATGTTAAGTAAATATCAAATGAAACAGAATAAAATACAAATTAAAATCCACCAATCCTCTTAATAACTTAAAGTGAAACCTCCCCTCATGATTAATTTAAATAATTCCAAACTTAGATAATCATATTCTAAAGCTAGGTAAGACACCACACTAAGCCTAAGCACACACATTAGAATACTGAGTCCCCACTTCTAGTTCTAAGTTAGGATGGTGTCTGTTATGATATTGTATTTTATTTTATGATGTAAAATTTTAGACTGGATGTTAGGATTATTATGCATAGACTGGATGTTAGGTTGTTGTTAACTTAATGTTATTTCTTGTAGGAGATTGTGCTAAATGGGCCGTCGTAATCATAAAGATAAATGCTTCTACTTGCAGGCCACTTATGCCACTTTGCATAATCCATATTAAGATAGGTGGGCTTGGTTACTCATATGCAGGGTGCTATGTCAAAATTATAGAAAATAGCTACTTGGGTTTGTGTATTTCATTTAGCTAACATGTATCTTATAGTTGTAGTTAGATTTTATTTTTCCAAACATGTAATTTTATAATAGAAATTAAGATTAGTGCTATGGGGTTTAGGATGAGCAGTGCTTAGAAGGCAAAGTCTTAGTAGGCCCTTTAAATCCTTAGAGAAAAATCAAACCAAAGGAAGAAAGAAAAAAAAAAAGAAAAGCAAGGAATGAAGACCCCCATAGCATTTAATTGAATTGTAATTGTAAAATTTTATTATAATTCAGGTTGTGTAAGGGTAGAGCTTCGAACTAATTTTTCTCTTCAGGTGTACGATCTACCACACCGGCCTTTTATTATTTTATGAAATCTATGAATGTGTGATTATTGTGTTTAAATTACACAATAGAAATGTCATGATCTTCATAGGTTTCTTAAGCTTGATGTTTGAATGTGTGGCTTGGATGTAGTAGGCTCTAGCATAAAATTAATTTTTCTATCCCAACTAATAATTCATAACTAAATTCTAAAATAATTTATAACCTTACTAAAATTCCTATGTTATAATAAAGATAATTAAATTATTTAGCAACCATGTAGTTAATTATTGAATGTTCTAACACCATGCATATCATCTTGTTCCACTTTTGAGGGCATCCTTTGTAATGGAGAACACCTCCTCCCACTGATTTAGCCAATAATCTAATTTCATCATTCATTTAGGCATAATTATCCTAAACCTTTATCCAAATGAATGTGTCAAAGTGATATAAAAACATTATAAATTTTGCATTTATTCTAAGTCATGATTTAATACCAGTCATGATTTCATACTAGTCATGATCTAGTCTCTTAGGGAGTGAGTTTAGGACTCTAGTCTCCTTTCCAAAATAAATAATGACTTAAGTATCTTATAACTTCATAAGACCGGCCTATATGATTTTGAAGTGTAGGAGGTGTTAGCTGGTAGCCACTCCAGTCAGTTGTAACTCTAGAAGAGTCGGGATGGGTCTATCCTCGCTTGTGGAGGTAAACCACTGTGTCCAGCTTTTCGCATAGATTTAGGTCATGCTTTTGGCGTGTGTTAAAGCATCATAGATTTTGGATCCGAGGTTACTTGTTTCCTTCATTCTATGAGCATAAGTCCTCACCTCTTAGGCATTTTCATAATCTTGTGTTGATGGACTATAAGCCCTAACATTCTAATGAAAGTTCAAGTCAAATTAAGATAAATCTTTTTTTTTCAAACATATTAAGCCTCACCATAGGATATATTGGAGTGCTTACTAGGCTTCCAAATATAATGAGTACTCCCTACTTATCCTCCTTTAGAATATGAAAATAAGTCAAATTGAACTTTCCCACTTGATTTCCAAAAAAACTAAATCATTTGATAGTGTGCCCTTGAAGTCTTTGG
The DNA here is from genome assembly GCA_021442155.1 of Cymbidium sinense. Lineage (NCBI taxonomy): Eukaryota > Viridiplantae > Streptophyta > Magnoliopsida > Asparagales > Orchidaceae > Cymbidium > Cymbidium sinense. Next base: position 222,230 of record JAKCPB010000914.1, read on the forward strand.
AGATAATTGATTGACTACTTTAATCAAGAGTATTCTTAAGAAATTCTAACTTCCTAGGATGTAATTAACTATGGAAGCTTGCTTTCATATGGATCTAAAGAACCTGACATAAAATAAACCCTGCTTTACTTTTTCATATAAAATAAGAGAAAGATCTCTGGTATATATGAAGACCCATCTGCCTTAAAAGTACTAATTAGGTGATTAGGTCCATTGTAGGGTGATGTTTCTATCTTTCGAGATGGTACATCATACCTTAATGCTGTACATAATCAATTTAATAAGTATCCCCTAAAATCTACGTGGTGTCCTGATGAATCCAAATTAAAACTCCACAGTCTATATATATGGGTCTTCGTCAAGGATCATCTCCACCTTCACGGACCTCCTTCAGGCTTCAAAGGGGACCAGCAGCTAGTAGGGTTAGCTCCTTCTATTTCTTAACATAATTCTAGGCTCAAATTAAATTTAAAATTCAGAAAGAAATTTCTAAGATGCAAAACAAATGTCAGGAAATACAAACAACACACTAGTAGTTATATTTGCAAATATGCAGGCTTATCATTAGTTGCTTTCCAAGCACACATGTCCTATTAGGCTAAGCTTAGGGACTTATGCATACCTAGAAAAAACAACATTTATATATAATTTATTAAGGCGGTCCCTTTTAGCACAGCCCTTTGTAGAAGACAACATTAATTCTAGAAAGAACGTCCTACCATCCAGTCTAACGGACAAACAATCTTAGCCATCAAGTCTAAAATTTTACACCATAAAATAATAGAACATCACATCATAGAATATCATAGATCAGCCTAACCTAAATCTAGGGTTGGTGACCAAATATTCTAGTCTGTAAAGAAAATGGGCTTGTGTGGTAAGATTGTATAAGGCCTTCCTAAGTTCAAGTTTCAATTTTAATTTTCACTTTTAATTTAATTTCATTTTAAGAATTTTTCAATTTTTTTTTAATTTGATTTCATAGATAGGTGTCATTGTTATACCAGAGATTCAAGGTATTAAAACCTTTCAACCAGTAGCCCTACGACCTTGGGTGTTAGGCTACATACCATATGTTGTTAATAATAAAAAAAAATTATTTTTGTTCTTCAAATTTCTTTTAGTCTTAAAATTGGTTTAATTTACCATGGGTGGTTTTAATTTAAATGATTTAACAATTTACACTTTTATTTTTATTTTTAGATTCATTTTATGTTAAGAATGAAATTTAAAGTTATCAAGAATGAAGACTATAAAAAGTTTCACTTTGGGTAGAACACATTCTATTCAACATCCCAAATCCCAGTAGAATAAAGTCTTTAACCTAAAGTAAAGACTCATTCTAAAGGCCAAACTAAGATCCTAAGTATCTTGATTAAGTTCTTCTTAAGTTCTATTAAGTTGGATTTAGTTTGATTAATATTTTAATTTTAATTTGGATTTAAATTAAGATTCATTCTTCTTAATGTTGATCATTATTTAAATGATTTAATTTATTTATTATTTTTGTTTTTATTTTATTTTGATTAAATGCTTATTTATCTTCATATATTTTAATGATTTATATTGCTTGATTTAAATTGATTTCATTTATTCAATTCATTAATGTTATGTTTGTTAATATTTATGTTCATTTAATTTTTATGTTCAATCCTTTTGAATTGGTTCATTATTCATTTGATTATGTTTATTTTATTTAAATTGTTTGATTTTAATTGAATTTCATTCATTATTTCCTTCAAATGATTTGATTCAAGTAATTAGGTTTATTTAATTTGATCTGATTAATCTTTATGTCTATTAATGTTTATGTTCATTTAATTTATTTGAATCTAACTTAATTCATTTAAATTGGTATTATGATTCATTCTTGATTTAGTTTAGGTTTTGGTTTTAGCATGTGTTATGATTAGCTCAACTCCTTTAAATTAAATTTTATTTATTATAACCTAAGGGACATAAGCTATTTTGGGCACCAATCCTAACTTAGGTCAATTCAAGTTCCTAAACTATTTTAAGTTTAATTAATTTTATTAATCACTTTTATTTGCATTTAGAATTACATTATTCATTAACTTAAATGGACTTAAGAAGTTTTCCCATGTCTATTAGATTAATATCTCGATTCTAATTTTAGTTTGATTTCATTAATTTATTTTGTTTCAATATCATAATGTCTTGATTAATTTATCATTCAAATTTACTTGATTTTAACTATATTCACATTTCATGAATATTATTAGTATTATGTTAATGAACTTAGATTAACTTACTTGAATCCAACTATCATTTTATTCTTGATTTTAGTTAGGTTATTTCATGTTGAAATTTAACTTCTTAATATGAGATTGTACCCATTTTAACCTAAGTCATTTCAAATGTTTGATTTATTTAAGTGTGATTAATTTATTTTTATTTTAGGATTATATAACTTATTCACACTTAAACAAATTTAGGTAATCTTCATAAAAATGAGTTTCATATTTAAATATGAATTTCAAAGGTTAGTTCTTATTTTAATTGATTAATTAGTTTATTATAGATTTCCTAAATTGATTATTTAGGATTTGATCAAATTTCTTGTTATTAATTATTTCATTAAGCTCTAATGTATAATTAATTGAATTTGTTAACTTCAAAGGGTTAGAAAAAAAAATTTTAAGTGTTTTGATGTTAATTGAAATATTTCAAGCTGATTTGATGAATTTTTATAATTTTTTATAATTTTTTGACTTAATATTTCACATAAAGTAACCTAGAAAATTGGAAATTCAATAATTTCCAATGCATATATCAATTTGGCTTAAAGGTTTTATGGCAAGAGGGATTTCTTGCAAATTTGATTTCCCTAAAGCATCACGTTAATCGGATGTATATTTTAAGTATAATTAAGGTTTTAATTATTTTATTTAAGCCTAAGTCAAGCTTAATTTAGGTACAATTACTTAGGGGGGATTTATTTTTCTTAGATTCCTCTATGGAAGATGCATCCATAGAGGTTCATTTAAAATTTTTGGATTTATGGTTTATTTATTATGATTTTTCTAAGTTCATGTTAATTAATTAAATTAATTACTTCACTTAATTATCAAAATAGGTGATTTTATGGATTATTAAATTTAAGAGGGGTTTAGTGGGTTATTTAGATTCATTATAGCTTTGTATGATAATTTAAGGTAATATTTTAATTTTTATGATTTTCTTAATTTTATATTAATTTATTTCATTAAAATCATGGTTTAAGGTTTGGAATTCATTATTTTTTGATTTACTTTGAAATAAATCATGAAAATTTTCCTAAAGTGTATGTTCATTTCCCCAAAGTCTCAAAACAATCATAACAGTGGTTTGGTATTAATTTGAGTTTGATTATTTTCATTCGAACTCAAATTAATCTAAAATTGACAAATAAAATTAAGGATTTTAAGTTTAATAGATTCTTCTTATTGAGAGGAATCGGTAGAGCCCTTAATTGTATTTTTTTATTTTATATCTTATTTTATATAATTTTTTCAAGTTTTTATTAATTTTTTATTATTTATAAATTAGGAAAACTCAAATTTCCTTCTTAAACACTTCGTAGCCATGTGGCACTGCTTTATGCGTGGCACCATGCGATTTGAAATGACATTAAAATAGTGGTGGGATGCAATTTGATCTAAATTGTCTGATCAAAGATCGAATGGCTTGGATCAAACCCTTGATGACCTATAGATGTTTAATCAATTGGTTCAACTAAATCTCAGCCATCCATTCCAAATATAAGGAATGGATTGCAGAGATTGCATCTTGCTTGACAGTAGTGAAAGACGAAAGCCATCTGTCGATTGTGGATGATTTTCGATGATCCAATCGGATAAATTGCCTAATTTTAATTTCAAATCCATCAAGAGCTCACATAGATTACATATATACCACTCAATCTCACTTGAGATTAAGTTTCTTTCATAATGGACCAAAATCAAAATTCAAGGAGGTCGGGTTCAGTGCGTATCTCACCGGTGATGATTTTAGGTGGCGGGAATTTCTCGATTAGCTTTATGGAGGTGCGATGAGCCTCTAAGAAAGAGGAATTGGATTTTCTTCTCTTGGAATGGTGTGGAGGCCAAGCTTCACATATGTTTAGATGGGTTCGATGATTTTTTGACTTGCCAATAGTGTGGTGGTTGGAGAAAGATTGTGCTCAACTTCATTTTTCTTGGGGAAGGTGATGGAATGCTCAAATGGGTCTGAGAATGGCCCTCCCTTTGATTTCCATGTATGGACAAAAGGTTTATCCAAGCTTCTCTCTTGCCATGGTTAGCCAAGATGATTGCCACTTTTGGAGGCTAGCTCCAAGGGTTGTTGGCTACTTGACACATGTCCAAGGGTGTTGAGGGGGAGGATCAAAGAGAAGGAGTGGATTGGGGAAGAGAATTTGTCTTCATGCACTCTTCTCTTTCCATGGCATATTCCTTCTGTTGGATTGACTTGGACCTTATTGATTTGCTTAATCATGTCTGCCAATTATCCAAGGCTAATCTTATGATAGGTTTTGATGTATTCCAAGGTGTTTGGTTTAACTTGGGTTCAAATATTTTTGAAATTTTGCCACTCAAGAAATTTTTGAATGGCTTGATCTAGATTTCTACATTTGGTAGATTAAGACTAGATTAATAGTTTAATTATATCATTTTCATTATTTATAATCTTTTTAATCAATGTGTTTTATGGAATATGAAATTGATCATTTGCTTATTCCATATTTAACCCAATTTGAATTAAGCTAATTTGGTTGAATTGAATTGAGTCAAATTGACTTGCTTGGCTTAATTATAATGTATTTATTTTTCAATTATGATAATCCATGCATTTGGAATGGATTAGATTAATTAATTACATTTCTTTTGAGTTTAAAACCCATTTTTGCCCAACTTAGTCTTAATGGGTTAGGATTGGGCTAATTTGGTTAAATGGTCATATTTACCAATTTAACTCAAATAATTGGTGGATTTATGTTTAATAATCATTTTAAAATGATTTTGATAATTAATTTGAGTTGATTTTAATTTGATTTTGATTTTGAATTCAAGAAGGCTCATTTAAGCCTATTTAGATCAAATGATCTAATTACCCTAATTAAGTCCTTAATGGATTTATATTTCTTTAAATTCATATTTAAAGATTTTTATTTTATTATTTGGATCATTTGAAATAATTTCATTTTGGTCAAATCTTGGTGGGGTCCCCATAAGTCAAACCTATGTCAAAAAGGGTTGACTAGATTTGACTTTGATTTGGATTTGATTTTATGCTTTTCATTTGATTTCATGATTTCATTTGATTTTGATTTGGGTTTATTTTGTTTAGTTTGAATTTCTTTAAATTTAAGTGACTTTAGGGTTAACTATTCACCTAATTTTAGTTTGCTTATATTTAGATTTCAATTACTTTGAATTTAGTTGTCTCATTAATTTAGACTTAGAAAGGTACACTAGGTCACTAAGTCAATTGTCCTAAGTGTCTAATTAAAAGATTTCTAATCTTGGATTAGGTGTCCCAATTATTAACTTTAGGAATGATATTAACCTCATTAATAAATGAGATCAGCAAATGGGCCCCCAATATGTGTGGTGGACTAACTAAAGTCCACCATGCGTACTGGTGTGGACCAAATTAGTTAAGCATAATCTTGAAGGAATCTAAGTTTAATTTTAGAATTTAAAATTTCAATTTTATATTGATTTTAGAATTTTTTTCTATTTTGATTTTGAAAGATAGGCATAAACATGCCTAAATTTATTTTAATTTAGAATGATTTATTCTTAGAAAATAATTTCTAAGAATAACACTGTTATTAGGAGTAGACTCAATGAAAGGCCTAATCTTAACATAGTCATGATAGTATGAGAAAAATTCCTTTAAAAGGCTTATTCTCATTTTGACTATTTTTGATGGCTATCTCTTAAAAAGAAAGCACTAAGACTCATATCTTTCTAAGTGATATTAGTTAGAAGATAATCAAAATGACTATCTAATTCTAAAGAAAGGACTTGTTGGAAGACCTTATTTATAGAAAAGATATCACTAGGGACAATAGTTGGATAGGATGCCAACATGGATACTTACTCCTTTCCAAATAATATGAATTTTAACTAGGAGATACCACCATCTATCCAAAGTTTTAAAGCTTGATTTCAACCTAAATAGCTAACATGAGGGAAGCTTAATTCTTAATCCTCAAAATTTTGACTATTAGGCAGTCACTTGGACTAATCTAAATAGTCCATAAGAATAGTGCCTTTAATGCCTTATTTCCACTACTAAAATTTTTTTTGTTCTGGATTAGAATAGGGGTGACAAGGACTTAAATTCAACTAATAGAAAGGGACCTTTAATGGCTTAATTCAACCTAAATAGCTGAAAATAGAAAGGGGTCATAATGATTTTATCCGAACCTAATAAAGATGTTTACTAAGGGATCATTTGGGATCACTTTTGTTTTCTATTTTTTTATGTTGTTTTTGAAAACATGTTCGTTTAGAGTGTTTTTTATGTGGTTTTATTTTTATTTTTAAAAACAAAAAATGTTGTTTCTAAAAACACTCAAAACATCTAAATATGTTTTAAGTGCTTTTAAAAATAATAAGTATAATCAAACAAGTTTATTTTTAAGCAAAACATAAACAAAACAAAACAAAAATACAAAATAAAAAATTAAAATTAAAAGTGATCCCAAACAAGCCTTAAGGAACTTACTCCTTTATGATTGGCTATTAAGAAGGGGCCATTAATGTCTTAATTCTTTCTTATATAGCTATCAAGAGGAAGTGAGGTCTTAATGACTTATTCCTAAACCTCAAATTCTTGACTAATAGGATAGGGGTCTTGATGACTTAATCATAACTTTTAAGCCTATTTGAAAAGTAGGGATCTTAGTGAGTTAATTCTATTTTTTTCTTTCAGAAAGAATGCCTATTGAGGGACTTAATTTTTTCCATTTAGCTATTAAGGAGGGGCCTTTAATGGCTTAATCCAACCTAAATAGCTTAGGATGAGCGAAGGGGTCTTTGATGACTTGGTCCTAAACCTCAATTATTTTTTTCCTTTTTTGCTAGCAAAAAAGGGGTCCTCATGAGTTAATCATATCCTTGCCATTTGGAAGGATGCCTACTACGGGACTTACTCCTATGTGATTAACTATTAAGATGGGGCCTTTAATAGCTTAATCCAACTTAAATATCCAAAAAGATGGAAAGGGGTCTTGATGACTTAATCTAATCCTCATATTATGACTAATAGGAAAAGAGTCTTAATGACTTAATCCTAATCTATGTCTATTTTGATATGAAGATCAAGAATGGTGTCATTTAAAGGCTTGTTCCAGACCTATGAACAATAAGAATGGTGTCATAAAAGGCTTGCTCCAAATGTTAGATGATTTATAGGAAGGGTGCTCAAAAGGCCTTGTTCCAATCCTATGGAAATTGCATTTTTTTTTAAAAGAAATGTATAAAGATTTGTAAAACTTTAAATGTCCTTATACAAAATTTTAACATAGATAATAATTTTAATGAGAACAAATTATAAAAGGAATAAAGATAAACATTATTTTATTGATCATTATTTTGAAATTAAGTACAAGTTACACATTATATATCATTAAGTAATATCCATTTATAGGTGGCATTGGACGTTCTCCATTATAGGTAATTAATTGGTAAGATCCACCACCATAGATTTTTTTTCATTACAAATGGTCCTTCCTAAGTTGGTTCAAATTTACTGCCTATCCTACGGTGAGCCACAATTGGCCATTTAAGAACCATGACCAAGTCTCCTACTTGGAAAGTTCTTGGATAGACCAACTTATCATGTGCTTGTACTATATGTAATTGGTATAGTTCAAGATCTTCTTAAGCTTTCAAGCGTCTTCCTTCAAGACTTTCAAGTTCTTCCAACTAGAGTTTGTGATTCTGATCAATTGTAATGTTGTTGTTAATTACTACCCTTAATGAAGGCAACTAGACTTCCAAAGGAAGAATAGCTTCTGTTCCATAAACTAAAGCATATGGCATAAACTAAATTAGTGTTCAATTTATGGTTTGGTAATCCCATAAAGCTTCAACCAACTTTTCATGCCATTAGTACATATTTTCATCTTATGTCTTTTCTAAAATTTTCATAAAGGTTTTATTAAATGCATCGGCCAATCCATTTGCCCTAGGGTAATAGATGGTTGAATATCTCTAATCACATTTATGTCTAACAGCAAAGTAATTTAATTTAATGGACTTGAATGATGGACCATTATCAGATATGATTTATCAAGGAATAATAAATTGATATATGATATTTTTCTAAGAGAATTTTAGTACATGGTATGCTTTTACTTCTTTCAGTGGTACCGCTTTAGTCCATTTTAAAAAATAACCCATTGCGACTAATATGAAATGATGCCCTTTTGATGAAGGAGGATCAAAGGGCCATATGATGTCGGTACCCCAACTCTTAAAGTACCAAGAGGCATTCATTGGGTGAAGTATATTAGGAGGTTGATGTATGACCACACCATGTATTTGAGATTGATGATAATGACGTGTAGTTTCTATGTAGTCATTTAACATCAATGGCCAGTAGTATTTGAATTTTTTAACTTTCAATTTTATTTTTGGTTTAGATTGGTGGGCACCACACAATCCAGAATGTACCTTAGTCACCATCTTATGGGCTTCATGTTTATCTAAACAACATATCCATATTTGATAGAATGACCTATGATACTATTTACATCAAAAAAGAAATAAAATAAAACAAATAAATAAAAATAAAATTATTGGCTATAGCGCCGTGAGGCTACATCCATAGTGTCGAGGTGCTGCCCTGATATTCTAGAAGAAACAACTACCCAGTCTAGCTGTTGAAGTATGATACATCATCGTGCCACCATGATCTTGGCACCGAGGCACTACTTAACTACCTGGTCAAGCTATCAATTTACAGTACAGTGGCATGGTGTCGCGATCTTGGCGCCAAAGCACTATACTAGCCATTGAGAGGGATAATTATCAACCCACTCCTATAAATATAAGTGAGAAGTCCACACAAAGGACTTTTCTCACATTTTAACTCTACTTTTTCTAAAGGGTGCTCACACTTCACTCTGAGTTTCTCACTTCAAAGAAAGAATCTGTGTTTTTTCTTACTAGTTTGACAAAAAAATCCCACTGTTGATCTTTGATCTGGTGTGAAAAACTTGAAGATTTGAAGACCTTTTTTGTTAAATTTTATTTCGATGAGAGATGAAACACCTCTCCCCTCCATTGATCTTAGATCTGTAATAATGGAGAAGAGTGCTTTGCACTATACAATTTTGAAACCTATCACTAGTAAGGCAAAATGCTGCCAGAATTTCTAAAAAAAAATTGAACATTAAAATCAAAATCAAGCATATAGCACCAAGGCACTAGACATCGACATCACGGCGCTGCGCTCTTGGGTATTTATATTATAGGAGCAATGCCATAGAGCCCAAGAATTAGCACTACAATGCTTGAATGAAAACCCATAGTGCCACTATCCTAAAGCAACAATGCCACAGCATCATACCTACATGTCACTTGAAATATGACTTAGAATATTTTGATAAAAAAAATGAGATAACATCCCCACGGCACTGTGGCGCAGTGGTGACAGTGTCATGACACTGTGGAGACATTGTCATCTATCTCACCTTGCTACATGTGAAAAAGGACTTAAAAAATTTTTTGGTAGGGAGGAAATAATATCCCATAGGCGAGTCAGACAATGATGTGGTGCCTCTTTGGTTTTTCACCTATCTCTAGCACCGGGCACTATTAGCTATGCTATACCTGATTTTATTTTTTTAATCTAAGTGTTAAAATTTATTTATTTATTCAATATATATAAGCATACAACACGAATATAATAGAAAGGAGAATTTTATTTCTTTAAAAAAAATTATAAATTACAAACTACAAATTATAAATAATAGAAAAGAAGAAAAATATAAATGAGGAAAAGCTAGTAGTCATACTCGTTGCCACCCTCCTCTCCTTCTTCTTCCTCCATGTCTAATAGCGATGGGGTAATCACACAGGGCTGATATTGAGGTGCTGTAGGGAATGAGACGTGGATAGGATCTGCAAGATTGTAATTTTGAAACATGTTGACCAGTGCAATGTTGAACTGGTACATGTAGGAGAAATGCATCTGTCATTGATCCATATGATGATCAAATTTGCATTCTAGCATCTCTTGCCTATGACTACTTTTATCTACAGTCTTTCGTAAGTCTGAGACCTGGCTTCCTATCTATTGAACTTGCTCGGCCAAGGACTTGGGAGGAGTTTAGGATCTAGATTAGCGAGGATGTGAACTCTCTCTCACTTTATATCTATTCCCAAACTCCCCAATAACCCTCTTCATTAGAGAAGCCTTCTGAAAGAGTACCTCCTCATCAGGCCCACATACTATACTCACTACTACACATAAACTATAAATAGAAGGGTGGCCATACTTGATAGTAGTGATCCCCTTCAACATATTAGAAATATAATTTAAAATAACCTTCCCGATATCGATCGAGAACCCTTTTTGAATAGCAAAATTCAAAATAACTCTATCCTTAGTAACCTCACTAATGTTACTAGAGGGCATAAGCCTAACATAAATGAAATAGTGCTAAGCCTTAGAGGCGGCTGTCATTCCGATGGTAGGAAAGCTGATAATTCTTTCCTCCCATCATTTTCATTGTACGCTTTCATTTTTTTTCCACAAAGAAAAATAATAATCTCATCGAAATCAGGATGATCATTGTAGTAGGATAAATATTGATCATACACAATATTAAGCAGATCATAATACAAGTTTATAACACTACTGTCATAACCTACTACCTTTCCCCGGACATATGCCTTAATGTTTTGGCCATCCCATGCATTTGCAAAGAATTTGTGATCATCGGGATGATGCACGAGTTATTGTTGTAGGTTAGTTTGAGCCACATCCACTCCATAAGTATCCCCTCCATGCTACCATTGGGATTTTGGAATCACCTCTATGGAATCAGGTGCTTATGCAGGAGAGCATGTTGGTACCACTCCTTAGCGTCAGCACTAATGAAGTGATTGGCATCGTTGGATGCCCTCTTCTTGCCCACAACTTATTGAAGAGGCATGATTAATAATGAAAATTAGAAAACAAAATAGCTTAAGAGAAAGGAAATTCTTAATAAGAAGGGATCACTAAATGAAAATCCTTAATAGTTTGGGCCTCTATTTATAAATTAGGACCTAGCTCCATAGTGCCCAAACATGGAGCCGAGACGCTACCCTCTTAGGTTACAGAACACAGCCCTAGCGCCACGATGCCCACATGTAGGACTAAGGCACTAGTCAGCTTGTCATATTGGTTATTGTGTGATCAAAAAGATAAAATTAATTATAATAACTTTTTTTAATCAACATGCACAAAAAGAGAGTAGCACAGTAGCACTTTGACTCAATGCCACGAAGATCATTAAAATGAGGCTATCATTTTCCTTTAAAACCAGTTGCATGTTTGCCAGGAATCTTAACCAGCATCATAGCACTGCAAGATTATGCCACAACGTTGTTCAAACAATAAAATGACCAATAATAATGGCACAATGGTGCTACATATGCTACGTTGAGGCGCTAAGCCTCCAGCTCATCTAGCTCGTGTCATGGCACATAAGCATTGGGCTCCACTATCACAGCGTCGTGGTGCTAGATCAGGGAGGAGATCCCAAAGACTGCGGTGGATCCCGTGGCCAACGTGCTTGGTCTTAAAATGAGAATTATATATATATATATATATATATATATATATATATATATATATATATATATATATATATATATATATATATATATATATATATATATATATATATATATATATATATATATATATATATATATATATATATATATATAATTCAACTTTTTATTCATCGGTATGCAAACACCACTATGTCTACCTAATATGTGGACAACCCTAATTTTGGCACTCCAAAGGGATGTAAGACCAGCCTCCTATTCATTCATCATGTAAACATCTATTCATTCATAATGTGAACACTACCATAATTCATTCCCCACACAAACAAATTACATCCATCCACCATGTAGGACAACTCTAATTTTTTAAGCATTCTAAAGGGATGTAAGCCTAGCCTCCTATTCGTTCACCATGTGAACATATATTTGTTCATACTATGAACACCAGCATAATTCATTTGTCATGTGAACAAATTCATATATGTCCATCATGTGGACAACCCTTATTTTTTTTTTTTGCTAAAGAGATGTAAGCCCAGCTGTATATTCATTCACAATGTGAACATCTATACATTTTTCATGCGAACACCTTATAATTTGTTCACCATGTGAACACAGTTACACCACTTACACTAAAATTCTAAGTCTACTTGAGATACCTAAAATGAGGTAACCCATGGCTGTTAATCAGATTCTTTGGACATTATAGCTATATCCCCTAATGTTGGTAGGCTGGAATAACGTAATCCTAGGATGATGGAACCATGTGTCTTGATCGAGATTACACTCCTATTTTATACATTCATCTATACCACACACGCCTCTATCACACTAATTGCATATCACTAAAATATGTGTATTTCCAACATTAATCAAGAGTACTCTCTTGCTATAGTAAGAGGGGTAATTAACTATGGAGGCTTGTGTCCATAGTAAGTAGAACCCATATCTAAATAAACCCTAATGTAATATTTAGAGAAATCTGGCTGAATATATATCAATCTATCTCATGAAAAAATATACCCTATCTCTAAAGATGGTGGAGTGCATCCTCGAAGGTGTTATTTTCTGAGTGATTAGATTTTTGGTGACTCAGATGAGGATTACTTCTCTCTCCATCTCTAGTTAGAAAATTAGAAAGATAAATGGTGTTCTCGGAGTATCTTGGGTTTTATTCCTTAGATTCTTTGAATAATCTAGTAAAGCTTGACTTTAGATTTACCCTCAAGTTGAAAATCATCAATGGTGAACTCAAATAATATGATGACTATCTGATTAGAAGAGGAATCCACTATCAGATTCTCTCAAGCTATAATTAACACCAGTTCTGTTGGAGCCACTATCCAATTCAGAACAATCATCGAGGTTGTCAGTTTTTACCAGTTAGACCAGTGAATGAATTCATACCCAAAGTGCACATCAAAAGAAACAGGTCAACCCTGAATGAACTTAGGACTGACATAACCTCAAAAAGAATATCGGCCTTTGATAGGTTATCAAAGACAGCCCTATATGCTAAGTATAAAATGGCTACCAAGCTCAAATTGAAAAATCTATCATAGTCAAACTACATAGCATCACGTCTAAAGAATAGAGCCTACTATTAACCTAGCTCTGAGTAAAAAAAATGATCATGAGACATCTTCTTCAAGCACTAAGATGTCCAAAAGAGCTCGAAGGAAATACAATGTTTCTTGTAGAGCTACCAGATTACCCATTCATACTGAGCAACAATCTGACCCACAGGTAAAAGCTAATATACCTATAGATAATACCTTTGACCTATTGAAATGGGTTAAAAGAAATAACCCTGAAGAAATTATAAAGAAATCTTTCTAGGACAAACCTACACGTTCTTTGTTTCAAAATCAGTCACAATAAAGAAAAACTATTTCTTCTTGAATCTACAAGGTCTTGAAGACTGTTAAGAATAGAGGTCTTCAAAAGAGGATCATGAAATTGGTGAGCCAGGTCACCAAACCAATAGATTCCTACTTTAAAAGGAGTGGGAATATTAAGAAGTATCGCCTTTCCTATCTTGAGTAGAAATTAAGAAAAAAAATTGGATGATTGGTGAGAATCAACAACAAACCATCCAATAAAAAACAAATAGATGACCAATTGTCAGAAGGCCCCAACAATAATATCAAAGAAAGTCACCCAGACCTTTTTAACCTAGTCGATGAGAAACCAGGGTGTGACATCTAGGACTAATTCTCAGAGATCCATCACTAGGAGATCCCAATTTATATGGAGAGATAAAGAATTAAAAGATATCAAAGAGGAAGGATCTCATCATAAATCAACTCCTCCAGATAATGAAGAAGCTGATTCTCCCATCATCAGTTGGAAGCATTGGTCTAAAAAGAACTAGCCAATGGATGATGACATGGAAGATCAACTTTTAAAGAATTTGAAGATCTCCCAACGAATGAAGAACTACAAAGTTTAGATCTTTAAGATAATGAAGAAGCTTATCACAAAGAGTTTGAGTTCATTAGCATGGTCGATACTTACATAAGAAATGAAGGTGGAGTGTCCAAACAACAAAATAAGGAAGATCAACAAGGAAACCTAAGTCACTGAGAACATAGATGTGAGGCTCAAGTAGAAGTAGAAGTGACTGAAAAAATCATAAATATTGTATCAAGGTTACAACAACAGAAGGTCCAAACTCTAAAGGAGAGACCAAAAAATTAGTCAGCTCAACAACCGCCTTAATGAAATGAGTGGGATAATGAAGGACTTTTTTGGTTAGCTTAAGCTTATAACAACAGTAACACAGTGGATATCTCCAAGGAATCTACTAGTGATAAATAATTTAGTGGTGGAGAATGAGGGTGTACAAAATGCTCCACCCATTTTACAAACTACTGCAGCACAATACAAGAACCTCTAGGGGAAGCCATACTAAACATTCATTAAGAAAATGATATTATCACTAAGTCCCAAGTGGAAGATCTTATATGTCAAAAGGCCAAAGTAGTTATCACCTCAGAGACTGCCAAATAGCTAGTAGGAAAATGACAACCATATACAGTCGAGTACAATCAAGTATAATATCCTAAGGGATACGTAGTTCTGAAGTTCAATACCTTCTCAAACACAAAAAAAAATCCATGAAAACATTTGGCCCAGTTTAAGGCATCATTGAAAAATACTAATAGAAATGACTCTTTATTGCTACATCAATTTGTTAGTAGTCTTACCCATACGGCCTCTGAATGATATGCTGAGTTATCAAATGACTTAGTAAAAATATTCACTGAGCTAGAGGCACTCTTCGTCATTAAGTTTACAGGTGCAATAAAGAAAGTAATATTTGCATATCTCACCATGGAAAAAAGGAGAAAGGATGAGAGTGTTATTAAATATTTTACCAGATGGAGGAACCTAAGCATAAGGTATGATCAACAGTTCACAGAAAAGCATACAGTGGAACTTCTCATGGAAAATATTAATGATCAAATGGCCCTATACCTTATCGTGGCAATAATCATTACCTTTAAAGAATTATTAGATCATGTAGCCAAATTTGAAAGGTTGCCCAAACAAAAAGTGCTTAATTTGGGCTATATTAATAACTCTACTGAAAAAAGAAAGTAGCCTAAGCTGCAAGAGTCCAAGAAGAATGATGTGAGTACAATATTAATATTTACACTAGAAAAAAAAAGTAAATGGAGGAGTGACAACCTCATGACCAGTCATAAAGCCCAAAGAGGAAAAGAAAAGAGTACCAACCCTCTAGGAGAAGATGGCTAAGCAGTACTCATTTAAGAAAGAATGTACTGCTAAGATCTTCAAACATGCCCTAAAGTTGGGGATACAATTTCCAGAGCCGCGTTGACCAGATCAAGTAGACAAGGTCGATGATCCCAACTATTGTCCCTTTTATAGGCTTATAA
Organism: Cymbidium sinense; assembly: GCA_021442155.1. Classification (NCBI taxonomy): domain Eukaryota; kingdom Viridiplantae; phylum Streptophyta; class Magnoliopsida; order Asparagales; family Orchidaceae; genus Cymbidium; species Cymbidium sinense. The sequence continues at coordinate 237,939 of JAKCPB010000914.1, forward strand.
GCCACCCGATTGAAGATTGTTTTGCTTTAAATGACTAGTTCAGAAAAGCTATCACAATGGGGAACTTACCTTGTCAGACAACATCTTAACAAATCCTAAAAGGAAAAGGTAAGTGTTGTTATGGCACAACAAATGAGAAAGCTGAGTCAAGCAGGACTCAGGACACAAATAAAGATAAGGAAAAAACTCCATAAGTACAAGCAGAAGAAGAAGGCGACTGGAAAACTTTTATCTCAAAGAAGACTAAAAGAATGATCAATATTCATTTAGCTATAGAGGGTGTTTGGTGAAGGAATACCCTAGATACTAAAATTAATCCTAGGATACTTCCTCTAATCTGGGATCAATTTCTATATAAAATGAAGGAGCTGATGAAAAATAATGATCCTTCAGCATCAAAACCTCATAAGTCAAGAAAAAATAAGAAAGCTCAGAAACAAAAATTTGAGACATAAAAAATAATATATTCTCTAGAGGAGTATGAACAACCTCCTTGAAGACTGATTAGGTTGGAGGAATATATCCACCATTTATAGCTTGACACAAAAGAGCCTAAAGAAGAAGGTGTAAGAGAAACATGTCAAATGATAAGTATGGTTACAACTTCAATAGATTCTGAAGAAGAGCTATATTTTCCTAAAGAAAAGTTTTGACCTCATTTTTGGATGAGGTTAGCATTCCTGCCAAAGACAATCTTGATGACTTTTAATTCTAAATTAGAAAGTCTCTTAACTAAGCACATAGGTCATCACACTTAGTGATCTACTACATTCTCCTTGGACTAATCTAACTTAATGGGTTTTGTTAGATTCAACCCAAATATTCAATCTAAACATACACCACTTTAAGTTTGAAATAAATTAAGCTTAGATTAGAGTTTAATTAGGAAACCAAACTTAATTACCTTAATTAAGCTAATGACCATATAAACCTAAGAAAATTAATATTAAATATGAACCGAACACAAATTAATTGAAATTAGAAGCATAAAACCCTAATATAAAATTAATGAATCCAAATCCAAACCAAAGGTCAAAGATTTGTCAAGCCGTTTACATATGTTTGACTTTTGTGGGTCCCACCAAGTCAAAGGCTAGCCCACCAAAATTTGATCAAATAAAATCACTCCAAATGATTAAGATGATCATACAAACATATGTAAACATGAATTTAAAAGAATATAAATCTAATGTGTCCTTAATTTGGCTAATTAGGTCATCTAACCTAGAGGTCTTCTTGGGTTTAAAACAAAATCAAACTCAAGTAAACAAAAATAAATTATTTAAAATCATTTGAATATGATTATTTAACGTAAACCAACCCATCATTTGGTCCAATTTGGCCAATGTGGTCATTTGACCTAGATGAACCCAAACATAACCCATTAAGCCCAACTTGGGTCAAATGGGCTCAAAATAAAATAAAATTGGAATTGTGTTGATACAATGCATTCCAAATTACTTAGATTAACCCAATTAAAAATTAAACACATTATAAATAATCCAAATAAACTATTTAACTTAATTAAAATCAATCCAAACTCAATTACATTAAAATGGACTAAACCTAAAGTAATCACTCTATAAATTTTAAAATCAGTAAAACCCTTTGATTAAAGAGTTCATTAATGATTAAATGGACACAATCCAAGTATTAATCCAAGGCTAATCCATCAAGTGAGATAACTTAGATTAAACTAATAAAGGAAATTATTAAATGGCATAACTTAAAAGAATCTCAACCCAATCTTCAATTAATCAAAATGGACTAAACCTAAAGTAATCACTCCATAAATTTTAAAATTAGTAAAACCCTTTGATTAAAGAGTTCATTAATGATGAAATGGACCCAATGCAAGCATTAATCCAAGGCTAATCCATCAAGTGAGACAACTTAGATTAAACTAATAAAGGAAATTATTAAATGGCATAACTTAAAAGAATCTCCACCTAATCTTCAATTAATTCATTTAGTTAGCAACCAAATCATTCCTAAACTTGATTAATGTTGATCCATAGCCAAGATAAAGTCTCTTAAGTAACTTCAATAAATCCAAAGCCAAGAAGATGCCATGGCAAGTCAAATCTGTGTAAAGCCAATTCCAAGCTTATAGCCTCATTCACATTCCAACTCTTTAGCTTTGGAAGGTGTAAGATGGCTAGTAAGCCATGTAACTAAGTTTCAAGCATTGAAATCACCTCAACCAACCAAGAGGAGAAGAAAATTGTGCTAAATAGGCTTGGCATCCTTGGCATCTTCACATAGACTAATTCCCAAGTGAAATTGACCTTCCCATCACCTTCCCTACCTCACATGAAATTGAAACCCATCTTCCCCTGATTCTATCACTGTTAGGAAGTTTGGAGAATGACCAAAGTTGATGGAATTTAAGCCAGGTTGGTCTAGGAGGCAATCTAGAGGGAGGCAACCCAATTTCTTTGGCACACAAGCTCCCCACATCATTCCGCAGCTATTGGAGTCAACCCCACCATCGAAGATTGCCAGGACTGAGGTATGCCATTAACAACCTCCCTTGAGTGTTTTAGTTTGTTACTTTCAAAGGAATTTTGATCTTAAGTGAGATCAAACCATTTAGATCTCCATATTTTAATTATTTGATGGATCTGTAATCAAAATCGGTTAATTTTGATAGTCATATGGCCAAAAATCACATGAAAATGACAGATGGTTCTCGATTTCTACCATCATCATAGGAGACATAATCTTCACCGTCTATTCCTTTTAAAAAGAATGGTTGACCTAGATTTAGTTGGATCTCTGATTAAATATGATAAGATGAACTGCAGGTTGAATCATGACCGTCTGATCTTTGATCGAACGGTCCCATGTGTGCCACCTTTTAAACATTGATCTATGTATATCATGCATAGCATGATGACAAGGCACTGCATGAAAAGCGAAGCCACATGAGATCCACGTCATGCCAAAATGGAAAATTTAGTATTCTAAATTAAATAATTAAGAAAAAATGTTTAAATTTTCAATAAATCATAAGACTTTAAATATAAATCCAAAAAAATGAAAACATTGGCTGTATGGATTCATCATGATGAGAGCAATTTATTAAAATTAAAATCAACAAAAATTTTTAAACCCCAATTAATCCTAAACCAATAATCAAATTGAAATAAAGCTTTGGAGAATTGAAATTGATGTATGACACACATTAGGTAAATTTTTCATAATTTATTGAGGAATAAATCTTATTATTGGAAATTTCAAATCCTAAACCTTCATTTTCATGAAATTAATTAATAATAAATTAAATAAATTATTTAAATTAATAAAATTAATTTAAGACACCATAATATACTTTAATAATCATAAATAAGTCATTAAAACCTAAGGGAACATAATAAATCACAAAATGGCTTAATTATGCCATTAATTAAATTAAGTAATCCAATTAATTAACATGAACTTAATTAAATAACAATAAATCAAAAAATCCCCAAAATTATGAATGAACCCTCCTTGGATGCATATTCCAAAAGGGAATCAAGGGAAAATAAAACTCCTAAATAATTTAGGTTTTAATGAAATAATTCAAATTTTAATTACACCTTAATTACAAATCTAATCAAAGTGAAGATTTACGAAAATCAAATAGGCAAGAAACCCCACTTGCCATAAAAATTTCAAATCCATCTGACATTGGGAGTGGGAGTACCTGAATTTCTAAGTCTCTCGATCAATTTAAGAGGAATATTAAATCAAAAAAATTACAAAAATTATAAAATCTATAATATAAATTTAAGACATTATAATTGATATCAGAACACTAAAATGAAATATATAAACCCACTAAAAACAATAGAACCCAAATAATCCTATGTTAAAAATCAAGATTAAAGGAAAATGATGAAACTTAATCATATTTAACAATAGTATTTCTTTAAACCATTATAATGGTTTATTTATTATGAAATACCTACACTTAAATATAATAAATAAACCATATGCATAATAAAATTAAATAACTAAAATAAAAATAAAATGAAACTATACATAAAGCTTTATCTTAAATCAAAATTAATAAAGCCAATAAAAAAAGATAAATATTAAGTCAAAGATTATAAACATTAAGAACCTAATCAATCTAAAGTTATATAAGTAAGAACAGATTTAATATACATGTAAACTTAATAATTTAAATTTGAAAAGATATCATTATAATCATCATAATCTTCAAGTAAAGTAAACATAAATATCATTATATTCAATAAAACAAACATGTAAAATAAATCAAATTAAAAAAATAAATGATGAATATCAATATCACAATACTAAACCAAGGGAATTAAATGAAACAAAAATAGAAATAATAAGTGAATTGACTTGAAGAGAAAATTAAACCGAATCATACTAACAAATGAGTTAAAACCTTGAGTTAAAATTAATCACAACATTATTGATAAAGAAATCAAGATATAAAACATTAAATGAGAAAGGATAAAGATATTTAAATAAACTGAACGAATTCAAACTTTCTAAATTTAAGGAAAAGTTCAATTAAAATGCTAAAGATTTTAGTTAGACTTTTAGGATGAATCTTTACCTTTGAATAAATATATCATCTTATTAGGACCTAAGATATTGAATGGAATGGGCTCCACCCAAAATGAAACCTATTGTATTCTTCATTCTTAAAACCTAATCTAATTATAACATGATAAAATGTATCTAAAATAAAAATAAAAATTTGTAAATTATTTAATCATTTGAATTGACATCATCCAAAGGTAAATAAACAAATACTCAAAACCATAAATTGAAACCTAAAAGCCTAGTAATATCTTGCCACCCAAACCCTCTTTCTTCACACATTAGAGTTATAGGTCACATACCATAGACTTAGGTTAGGCTGTTCTGTGATTTTGTGTAAGTTTTTGTGATGTTGTGAAGAAAATTGCTTTTATTATTTTGTGGTGTACTATTTTAGACTAGATAGCTAGGATTGATTGTCGTTAGTCTAGATGGTAGGACGTTATTTCTAGAATTAACCTTGTTTTTTGTATGTGGTTGGGTAAAGGGACTGCCATCAAAAATGAAAATTATAAAATTATCATTTGCTTGCAAGTACTGAATAGTCTCTTAACATAGCCCATAGAATAGGTGAGCTTGGCAAGCAACTAATGCTAGGCCTCTATGTTTATAAAATATAACTGTCGTGTGCTGTTTGTATTTTCTTAACATTTGTTTTGTATGTTAGGATTTATTTTTGAATTTAAAATTATAAATTTGAGCATAGAATTAGATTAGAATTTATGGGGTTTAGGATTAGTATACCATGAGATGGTGCAAAGGTCACCTATGAAGCCCAATGGAGGTCCTTGATGATGGATACCATCCTAGAAAAAAGACCCATAGATCTAGACATGTAGTTCCACATAAGGGTAGCTTGCGCCCATGTTTCTTTCTTTGGGGTACAATGGTAATGGTACATTGGACTATTTTATAAATTTAAATTGGTTTTATTTATTTTGGGTGTGCAATAGAATCAACATGCTTTTCTATGTTTCTTTGTGTATTTTGCTTTTCTGTGATGATTGCCTCGACATAGGTTTATAGAAAAAAATTAAATTTTTTACCCAATTAAATTTAACCAATTTAAACATAGATAATGCAATCCAAAACCTTATATAAATTTAAAGCCCTACGGAATAACATAAAATAAATTAGAAACCCATTAGTTCTTGAAAATCATGTAATCATATTGCTTCAATCCTTGAATTGGGCAACTTCTCCATTGCACATAAGGGGTATCTAAATTATGATGATGACCACTTTCTCGGGGAAGCGTACCTTCAATTATTGATTTGACCCAAGACTTTCTTCTAATTGCATACCATGTAGGCATAAATTACATACCCATGGCTTGAAATGATAATTGAGTCAAAATATTAAAATTTAAAAAAATGTGCATTAGTTAATTTATTTCATACATTACATTATCTTAGGGATTAAGGAGTGAGACTAGGATTCTTAGATTCCTTTCTTAAAAAAATAATAGCCCATCCATCTTGCATTCATAAGAATCATCATGAATTTAAAAATGACTCTCTCCACTTTGGATCAATCCCAGTTGAAATTCCAAGAATCAATCCTTTGAAAACCAACTTAGAAGTCTTTAGAACTAACTATTTATTTCTTCAATCAAAAGTGTTCTCAGGTAGAGGCCCTTCTTAAGTTTTAATTAATTATAGGGACTTGCCTTTATAGAAAACCATGAACCTAGTTCAAATAAATCCTATTCTATTTTCCATATAGTTCAGGGGAAAATATCTAGTACATGAAAGACCCATTAGCCTTAGGAGTCTCTTATTAAATGATCAAATCTATTATAAAATAACAAGTTTATCTTCTGAGATAATATGTTCAATCCTTAATGAAGCATTTGATCCTCCAAATAAGAAATCCTAAACTTTACATGGTGTCAAACAAATTTTTACTCAACATAGTATATTTTTTGGTGATTCTGCTAGAGAATGGTTCCTCTCTCCATCTTTTGAAATATGTTATTATTTTTATGTTCAACAATGCACTTGTGTGTACACAAGTCAAGATTGCTTTTCTTCTTATTAAATATCTCCCCATTTCATCCTTGGTAGAGCATATTCAACATAACAAAAGAGAGAATATAAAACTATCCCATTAGTGAAAATCAAATGGGATGATTTTATAATTGCTCTATTTTTTTGAAGAAAAATATATTTTGAAATAAAATAAAGAAAATCCAAGCCATAAAACTGGCTAAAATGTTTTTATGTGTCAAATATCTATATTTTGACTACATTTTGATTATTTTAGATATTATTCAATAATTCTCATTGAAAATTTATTCAACAACAACAACAACAACAACAACAACAAGCCTTAATCCCACTAGGTGGGGTCGACTACATGAATCCTTTGTCCTATTATGTGTCAAATTCTCATTTAAATCAAGTATACTAAGATCATTTTTATACATCTTAACCAAGTCTTTTTTAGGTCTACCTCTACCTTTCTTAACATAAAGCAAATCTAATGCATCTACTCTCCTAATCGGGTCATCAGATGGCTGACGCTTTATGTGGCCAAACCATCTAAGGCGACTCTCCCTAATCTTATCTAGTACTGGAGCTTCTCCAACTTTTTCCTTAATATACTCATTTTGCATTCTATCTCTAAGAGTAAAGCCACTCATCCACCTAAGCATCCTTATCTCTGTAACACTTAACTTAGTCTTATGCTTCTCTTTTATTGGCCAACATTGCACCATAAGTCATTGCGGTCTTACCACCATCTTATCAAATTTTCCCTTAAGTTTAAGTGGAACTTTTCTATCACATAATAGGCCAGATGCATTCCTCCACTTCAACCATCCAACTTGAATTCTACTAATAACATCTCCATCTATTTCACCATCATTTTGAATAATAGAGCCTAAATATCTAAAACACTCACTCTTATTAATGACTTGTTCACCTAATGTCACAACACTTATCACTAGAACTTCTACAACTAAAATTACACTCCATATATTCAGTTTTCGATCTACTTAAATAAAACCTTTAGACTCTAGAGTTGACCTCCATAATTCAAGTTTATTTGGACTCCTCTCTAGTCTTATCAACAAGAAGAATGTCATCGAAAAAAGCATACACTAAGGAACATCTTCTTGTGAATGCATAGTAAGAACATCCATAACTAAAGTAAAAAAGATAAGGGCTTAAAGCTGATCCTTGATGTAATCCAACTGAAATAGGAAAATATTTTGTCAAACCTCCTTGTGTTTGGACATAAGTAATAACTCTAGTATGCATAGCCTTAATGACTTGAATATAACCAATATTAACTCCTTTCTGTTCTAGAACTCTCGAAAGAACATCTCTTGAAACTTTATCATAAGCTTTCTCTAAATCAATAAATATCATATGTAGATCCTCCTTACTTTCTCTATGCTTCTCCATCAAACCCCTTAACAAATGTATAGCGTCCATAGTAGATCTACCTTGCATGAAACCAAACTGATTGTGAGAAACTTCTATATCACATCGTAATCTATGCTCAATTACTCTCTCCCATAATTTTAATGTATGACACATTAACTTAATTCCTCTATAATTTGCTCACTCTTGTGCATCACCTTTATTCTTAAATATAGGAACCAACAAACTCGTTCTCCACTCATCTGCATCTTTTGTCTTTAAAATGACATTAAAAAGATTTGTAAGCCAAGAAATTCCTTGATCTCCTAAACATTTCCACACTTCTATTTGAATATTATCTCTCTTGCTTTTCCACATTTCATTTTCTTTAAAGCTTCACTAACTTCAGATTTACTAATATGATAAAATGAAATTCTCTATTTTTTGTTTAGGGTATTAAGGTTGCTAAAATCAATCATACTTTCAGATCCTTCATTGAAAAGTTTATCAAAATAACTCATCCACCTATTTTCAATATCAATTTCTAAAAAAGGCATTTTATTATTTTTATCCTTAATACACCTCACTTGAACTATGTCTTTACTTCTCCTATCTCTTTGGTTGGCTAACTTATACATACATCATTCAAAATTTATTATTATAAAAAAAAATGGTTTGAGAACTGATCTTTGCTACTACATCCTGGATAAACTTTTCCATGGATAATAGCCGATTGGATGATCACTCCATCATTAAGTTTGGAGCTAGTTTTGAAAAACTTGAATATCACTACAAATGGTGTGACTCTTACTCCTATTGCTGAGGAAACACTTAAAAATAAGCAAGCCATCTTGGAATTTTCTAGTACCCTTCCTCCTACTCCTATCAAAGGTAAGAAAGTTACTGATCAAAGTACTAAGAGGATCCAGTTTTGTCCTGCTCAAAAGAAAGTTAAGCTACCCACTTCAAAGACATTACCTGCTCTTTTCCCATCTAGCACTTTTGAGATAGGCTCCACCTCTAAGGCCCCATGATGATAAAGAGTCAAAAAAAAAGGGGGCAGAAGGCTTAGGAGGTTACCTAAGGAGAGGAGGACATGTCCAGGATTGCGAGTTCTCCACCTCACCCCTTTGTGCATGAAGAAAAGTTTCAAACTGTTAAATAAAGAATATCATGGTACACTGCGTCACCCTCCACATACACTAAAGAGGAGTTATTAAGTACAATGAAAGATCATGCATTGAGAAGCCTAGGAAAAGAACTCTTAGGTAGACTTGCCACTTTCGATTACAAAGGGAAGGGAAAGTAGTTGTTCCTAATAGAAGGAAGTCTTTTTATCTTGTACCTATAGCACTAGAGTGATACAATCACCCTGGATAATCATTGACATGGAAAAAATATCAATTTGTTATTCTAGAGAGAGAGATAGAGTCCATCCTAGAAAACAAAATAAGAGAGTTTATGTCAGGAAGGTTCCACTAGCTTCTGAGCTTAGGGAGCCTTCACCACATTTTCCATTTACATCTCTAGAGAGACATGTATCTAAGCCTACTCCAAATAGGCCTCTATCATCTTCACCTAGGCCTCGAACTGAAGGACCCTCATCATTTTATGTTTCTAGTAAGGAAACGAAGTCTCCTCATCCATCTCCTTGTGTTAGAGAAACTACTGATGAGTGTCACCTTGGCTTAGGAGCCACCTTTGAGGAAGTTCTTGCTTCCCAAGAGGGCATAAAAGGTGAAGAATCCAAAATAAGACCCATGGATATGGGTGACAAGTTTGATATCATTCTCGATAGTAGTGGTACTCCATTTTATCTGTCCAAAGAAGAAATAGAAACTATTATCAAAGATGATGAAAAAAATGAAAAAAAGAAAAAGAATGCATGAACACTATGATTTAGAGTAAGATTATTTGCTAGATAATGATTAAGGACTACTTGCAGCACATATCTACATGATAGACACTAGATCGTCGAAGAAAGCGCAGGATGAACCACCAAAAAATTATGTGCTAGATTCCACTCAGCAACTCATCCTTCAAATTTAAAAGAAGGATGATTAGATTGCTTCAATGGAAAAGAGGATAGAGAGATGATTACTACTGTGTAATCACTTCAGAGCATGAGCCCCTCCTCTTTATAGCCTGACTGGATAAAGTAGCCTGACTTACCACATCCCACTAATGAGTTGAGGTTTGGTTTGGAGGAGTACCTATAGGAGCCAAAGCTTGTGGATGATGTTCCCTCTGCTACTAAACTAAGATTATTAGTGGAGCAGCAAGTAAAAGAAACCCTTGCACAGTTGCGAGGCAGGACCTTGGTTTCAAAGAGTATACCCTAACATAAGATTTATGATTATGTTCCCTACCCCAAAGGATTCATGCCTCCTTCCTTTAAAATATTTGATGGGACTGGGATCCCCAAACAACATTTAGCTCACTTACGCACAAGTTGTTGCAATGCTGCAGGGACCAATTCTTTATTATTTAGATAGTTCATTAGTAGCTTAAGCAGAGTTCCTTTCGACTAGTATGTAGATTTTCCCAATGGTTCGGTGCGCACTTTCACTGAACTAAAGGGCATGTTTGTAAAGAGATTCACAGGCACTCAACACAACAACACTATAGGTGATCTGGTGGTGTAAAAACAAAAGCATGATAAAATTCTAGTGGACAATATCTTCAGATGGAGAATTCTCAATCTCAAGTGCGAGTCCCAACTACAGGAGCAGCATGTTGTTGAGATTCTCCTTAGGAATATCATGGTCCCGTAACATTCTTATTAAAAGGCTTTGTAATTAAAACATTTGATAAACTTCTAAATAAATCCTTTAGCCTACAGGAAGAAGCCCCTAGGATGACCTTCGTAAACAATCATTCTTCTATAGAACATTCCAAACCTAGGATGTTTCTAGAAAAGAAAGGAGGCATTGTCTCTGTGGTGGATAGAGGAAAAGCTCCCATGCAGATACAGTAAGAGCAACCTTTTTCTTTTAGGCCACCATAATAGCAGATATCATCATCCACTAAAAAAGTTCTAACCAACCCTTTTTTGAAGAATGAATCAAACATATTTTTTTTCAAAAAGAGGTGGGGAGGAAAATTTTCAAAAACTTGAAAATGAAACTAAATTTTAAACTACCTGACCCGGAAAGGCATGAGGAAGTTGGAAAAGTAAACGAACCTAACTACTGTCCATGCCATCAGATATTAGGGTATACCATTCAAGATTGTTTTACATTTAAAAGAAACTACAAGAAGGGGTTGGTGATTATACTGAAGGAATACCTTGTGGACTCTAGACATAGGTCTATTAAGGTTATCACAGGTGAATCTACTTCTTCTAGTGTTCCTTCTATAGATGAATGTGATATATCTTTATCCCATTCTTCAAAAAAGTCTATGATGAAAATTTTGAAAATGTTATGCAGGATCATACGAAGACCCGGAGGAAGATCATCCAGATTGACCCACCAAAGTCTAGAGAGAGGGAGTTCCACCTCTACCTAATTCAGCATCTTCATCTATGCAAGAGACTAGAGTGTGTGGTAAGGGATAGACATCTGTTGTATATGATAGAATATTGTATGATAATGATGGAAAGGAAAAACCTTATATGCCTTTATTTTTTTTGTGCTCATTTTGTAAAGATAAATAAAAAGACTGCCTCCAAAGGCGTTTCATATATTATTGATATTTCTAATGAGCATATTATTGAAAATAATGAAAAAGAAAGTAATAAAAAAAGATTCTCATGATGTGTTATGTGAATCAGGATTAGATACAGATGGCCATATGGAAGACCTACAAGGTAATCCTTTTAGCATAATATAGAAGTATCAAATTCTGATCAATCCCTAGAGAATGACGTTAGAGATGAGGATCAAGTTAAAACAACTTTTAGAGACATCACTGAAGTAAATCTTCAAAGTAGAAGAGTTTTACCACCTCACCTACCTTCTCCTCCTAAGGACAAAAGAAAGAAAATTTGGATCAGAGTTCAAATCCAAAGCCTTTGCCTAGAGAAACAATAGTTGAGCCAAATGTTCCTAAGGTAGAGTATAATATTTTGCCCATCTCAAAAAACATCCTGCTAGGTTGAGAATTTTATGATGCTCTTGTTCTTTCAAAAGAAATAAAAGAGACATTAGTACTGGCATTACTCGACCCTAAAATATGCCTAACCCAACTAACATCAACTTTCTTAGATGAGGCTTGCTACTTTAAGGAGATCCTAGGAGTTACTTTCTCTGATGAGGATCTACTATTGGGGGCCACTTATCATAACCATCCCCTTTACATTTTTGTAAAAATAGAAAATATCATGTTGTCAATAGTTCTAGTAGACCTTAGCACATCAATCAACATTATGAACCCTAGAACATTATCATTCCTGAAGATAGATACTAGAAGACTCAGTTCAGCTAAAAACTACTGAGGGGTTTTAATGAAACTGGTGAAAAATATTTAGGTTCAATTACTCTATTATTGGAAATATAAAAATTAAAAACTAAAGCTAAGTTCCATATTATAGACTCAGAGACATCCTTCAATGCCCTCTTAGGTAGACCTTGAATTCATGAGTATAGAATGGTTCCCTCTTCACTCCACCAGTATAGAATGGTTCCCTCTTCACTCCATCAGTATAGGATGGACTGGAATACATTACAAAAAGTGATATACAACCATTCTCTGTTCATGAAATTAAACTCTATGAAGATGTGGCTTATTCCATGCTTAAGAATCCAAAATATGTTTCTATAGAATCCAACATAATTGAGGCACAAAATAAAGCAACAAATGAAAAAGAGAAAAAGAAAGAAAAGGTGAAAAAGAAACAGAACCTCCAATGATACATATTGATTTGGAATCCAGTTCTGATGAGGATTCCAATCAAAAAGATGCCTCAAATAGGTTTGAGATTACTTTAGAATTAGATAGTGATGAAGAACAAATCAGGGCATTAAAAGATGAACCTGAGCTTTCCACATTTGAAAAGTTAAAAAAATATGTGAATGCTTTGACTTTAACACCTCTTGTTCAAAATAAAATATCTCAACTACAAGTCAAAGTAGCCTAAAACTTGTCAGGAGAAGTGGGGAAGTTATCAAATTCTATTTTGTACTCAAAAGTTCAAGCTCAAAAGTAGATGTAAATCTTGAAAAACCACTATCAAATGAAATAATAGAACTCTATATTGACTGGTACTCTGATTGTGTAAAAATCTCCATGAAATATGGCTTTATTACAAATGCTTGGCCTAGAGATACAACTCAATGCATGGAAAGCTTATCGAATACAAATCAAAAAAATTCATATTCCAGAGTTGGCATTGGGTTTGGTGTCACTGAACCACTAGATGATGTAGAACATTGCTTAATGATAAGCAATCACCTGGAATTAGATCAATTATTTAAAATTCCTTCTAACTCTTTAGAGGAATTATCCATAGAAACAACAAAAGAATCTAATGATTATTTGCTTCAAAATGCTCCTCCTTTGTATGAGGAAGAAATCAAATCTACTATTGATGAGTTAAAGGAGGTTAACATTAGAACTATTGAAGACCCAATGTTAACTTTTATTAGTACTTTACTGGGTCCAAAAGATTCTAAACAGTTAATCACTTTACTCCTTGAATACAAAGATTTCTTTGCTTGGAATTATGATGAAATGTCAAGTTTATCTCCAGATGTTCCTATGGATAAATGAGAGATTAAACCTGATGTCATTCTAATAAAGTAAGCTCCTAAGCGAATGCGCCTAGAAATTGAACAACCTGTAATTGCTGAAGTGATGAAATTAATTGAAGGTGGCTTTGTACAAGAAGAACAATATCCTGATTGGCTCGCCAGCATAGTCCCTATGAAAAAAAAGAATGGTCAAATATGCATTTGTGTTGACTTTAGAGACCTGAATAAGGATTGTCCCAAATATGAGTTCCCATTACTAATACCAGAACTTATGGTTGACATAGCCTCTTAGCATGAAATATTTTCATTCATGGATGGATCATCTTGGTATAACTAAATTAAGATGTCTTTAGAGAATGAAAAGCATACAACATTCAGAATTCCTATAGAAATTATTTGTTACATAGCCATGCCATTTAGTCTCAAAAATGCTAGGGCTACATACTAGAGGCCTATGACTAGATTATTTGATGACTTGATTCATTATCAAGTTGAATGTTATATTGAGTATTTGGTCATCAAAAGTAAATAAAAAAGATCATTTATATGATTTATAGATCATTTTTAAATGATTACGCTGCTATAACCTAAAAATAAACCCGTTGAAGTGTTCTTTTAGGATATCTTTGAGATCATTCTTAAGGTTCATAGTACAACACCATGGGATAGAAATTGATCTAGAGAAAATAACAGCCATTATAGAAATGTCTCCACTTAAAAGTCTTGCACAATTAAGGTCATTCCAAGGAAGGCTTGCATATTTAAAGAGGTTCATATCAAACTTACATGGAAGGTGTCTACCATTTGTGGCATTAATAAAGAAAGATTTCAAATTCATTTGGGATGAAAAGTGCCAAAATGTGTTTGAAAGCTTGAAATAATACTTAATGAATCCTCTTATTTTGGCTGCTCCAACTCTAGGAAAGCCATTGATTTTATACACTGCGGCTTTATTATCCCAAGTAAATGAAGAAGGGAAAGAAAAATCCGCTTTATTATTTAAGCCATAAACTCATCCCAACAGAGATGAATTATCCACCTATTGAGAAGCATTGTTTAGCCTTAGTCTTCGCCACTTAGAAACTAAGACATTACATGCTTTCTCATAGAGTTAATTTAATCTCGAGAGTGAATCCATTATAATACCTTATGACCCGCATGATGTTGTTTAGATGTCTAGCATGTTGGTTAAAGATTCTATTGTAGTTTAAGATCACTTATGTTCATCTCTGTGCTGTAAAAGGATAAGTAGTAGCTGACTTTTTAATGGCACATCCCATATCTGAGAGTTCTCCTGAAGACAGCCATTCATTGACTACCTAAGTAAGGGGAGGCTTCTTGAAGACAAGTCATTGCAAATCAAGTAAAGAAATGTGCATGTCTTATGCATTAATTAATGATGTATTATAATGTAGGTCATTTAATCAAATGTGGCTCTACTATTTAGACAAGCAGGAAGCCCATAACATTGTGATTGAGGTACACTTTGGATTTTGTGGAGCTCACCAAATGGACCCATGATGAAATTGAAAATCAAAACACTTGGATATTATTAGCTATCGATGTTAAATGACTGCATGGAAATTGCACATCATTGCCATTAATGTCAGATACATGGTATAGTGTTACATCAGCCCCCTAATGTACTAATCCTATGATTGCTTCTTGGCCCTTTAGAGTTGAACACATCCTTAGAATCTCCTTCATCAAAAGGACATAATTTTATATTAGCTGCAATAGATTATTTCTCCAAATGGGTTGAACTGGTACCGCTGAAAGAATTAAAGGCAAATCATTTGTTAAAATTCTTTCAAGAAAATGTTGTATATCGATTTAGTGTTCCTTATTGAATCATATCCGATAATGGTCCATCATTCAAGTCCATAAAATTAAATCATTTTATGTCTGGACTCAAGATTGATTATAGATATTCAAATAACTATTACCCCAAGGCAAATGGATTGGCCAAAGCATTCAATAAAACATTAGTAAGAATCTTAAAGAAAAGTACTTAATGAAAGTAAACTCCAATGGCATGAAACGTTGGTTGAAGCCTTATGAGCCTACCATACCACATACAAGACACCAACTCGATTTACACCCTATGCTTTGGTTTATGGAACTGAAGCAATTCTCCCATTAGAAGTGTAATTGCCTTCGTTAAGAATAGTAGTCAACAACATCATTACTACAAATCAAAATTATAGAATCAATTTGGAAGAACTTGAAAGCCTTGAACAAAGATGCTTGAAAGCTCAACAAGACCTTGAACTATACTAGTCACATATGGTTCAAGCACATGATAAATTGGTCCATCCTAGAACTTTCAAAGTAGGAGACTTGGCCTTGGTTCTTAAGCTACCAATTTTAGCTCATCGTAGGATCAATAGCAAGTTCAAGCCAACCTGGGAAGGACCATTCATAGTGGAAAAAATCTATGAAGGAGGTTCTTACCAACTTATTACTTGTAATGGTGAATATCCAATTCCACCAATCAATGGATGTTACCTAAAGAAATACTATGTGTAACTTGTACTTTCTTTCAAAAGAATAATGATTAATAAAATAAAATTCTATTTCTCTTAATTTTTTTGTAACTTTGTTCAAACTTGGATGCTATCTTTCTTAGAAATTCTGTGCAATGACTTCAAGTCATATTTATCTTATGTAGAAACACAAAATGTAATCTCTTTAAGATAAGCATAAACCTCTTTAGGACACTTTTCCCACACTTACCTTGAGCTAGAATAAAGCCTTTCATGGCATCCTCCTCTTATTTTTCATAGGCTTGGAGCAAGCCTTTATGGCACCATACGTAGTATTCATAGGTTAGGATAAAGTCATTAAAGATACCTTCCCTATCAAATTTGTTAATTAGATTATGATTAAGTCATGAAGAACCCTCTTCTATTAGACAAAAATATTGAGGATTTGAACAAGTCATTAGGACCCCTTTCTTCTTTCTTAGCTAGCTAAGTTGGGCTAAGCTACTAAATACCCCATCTTAATAGCTATTCACATAGGTGTAAGCCTCATAGCAGGCACTCTATTAAATGATATAATTAGGATAAAGCTATTAAGACCCCTTTGTCTATCATATAGCCTATTTAGATTAGGACAAAGTCATTAAGGCCCCTGCTCTTTTAGTACAAAAGTTGAGGAATAGGATTAAGTCACTAAGACTCCTTTCCCTTATCTACACTATTCAAGTTGGAATTAAGCTACTAAAAGCCCCTCCTTGTTAGCTAAATTTTACTGAATTAGGTCTAAGTCATTATGACCCATATTTTAGTTTCAAGTAAAAGAAACGTAGGAATGGAATAAGTCATTAAAGGCCCCCATACTTATAGGCAATTTAGGTTAGGAATAAGTCAAGACCCCTTTCTTAAAAGATAAATTCTTGATGTTTAAGAATAAGTCAATTGGACTCCTCTTCCTCATTATAACTATTTAAGAATACATAAAGCCATTAAAGGCTTCTTCTTAATAGATAACTAGATAAGATTAAGTCCCATAGTAGGAATCTTGTCAAAAAGAACAATTTTTTAGGATATACCATAAATCCTTCCATAGGTTTTTTAGTCATTACTACTATCCCCTTGGCTAGTTTATTCAGGAAGATATAAGTCCCTAGACTTTCTTCTTAGTATAGCCATTGAAAACCCATAAGATTCAAATATCAGATAGATAAGTGAAAGTCTCTTGAAGACAGTTTCTTTGGCTACCATAATTATGTTCGGATTAGGTCTTTCATTAGATCTACTCTTAAGGGCATGTTTATTCTTGTTAGAGTTTAACAAACTTAAATATCTAAGAATGAATTATTTTAAACTTAAACAAACTTAGGCATATTTATGTCTATCTTTCACAATCAAATCAAAATGTAAACTTAAACTCAAAATTGATGGTAAAACCTCTACAAGATTATGCTTGTAATGTTAACTAATTCAGCCAATACCAATATGTGCAGTGTACTTAGAGTAGTTCACTACACATACTGGGGGTCCATTTGTCAACCTCATTTTTGGATGAGGTTAACATTCCTTCCAAAGATAATCTTGATGACATCTAATCCTTAATTAAAAAGTCTCCTAACTAAGCACTTAGGTCTCACAATTAATGATCTAGTGCACTCTCCTTGGACTAATCTAACTTAATGGGTTTACTTAGATTCAGCCTAAATCTTCGACCTAAACATACACCACTCTAAGTTTAAAATAGATTCAACCTATATTAGGATTTAATTTAGGAACCAAACCTAAATACCTTAATTAAGCTAATGACCATGTAAATCTAAGAAAATTAAAAGTAAATCCAAACTAACCAAAATTAAATGAAATTAGAAGCATAAAACCCTAGTATATAATTAAATGAATCCAATTTGGTCAATTTGGTCATTTGACCCAAATTTGGTCATTGGCTCTATTAACCTCACTTTGGAGTGAGCTCTTAACCTCCTATTCTTAGACTTAGGACTCTTATAGACACTAAGAACTCCTTAGTCATAAGACATTTCTAGTGATTAGGTGAACACTTAACCTAAGCCTAGAGACTTAGAAGTGTTAATCATAAGATTAGGCTATGCCTTAGGGCTTAAAGAAATTACCTATCCTATAGCCTAAACGTAATCTAGATACACTTTCTCAAATCAAACCCAGATTCAATTCTCAAACCAAATCTCAAATTTAAATTCAAATTCCAAATCTAATTTCAAATTTGACTCCAAATGATTGAAACCCAAAATCAAATTTAAATCCTAAGACCCTTCCTAAGCCATATGAACCACATTCATAAGCTTAGCCAAAACTCCCTTTAGATCAAATCAAACTCAATTGATTTTTATAAATCAATTATTATTTCATTTATATTCACAAATATAAATGAAATCCAAATTCAAATGACCAAAACTATATTGAACATCAAATCCAAACTCAATCGAAGCCCTTTAAGCCAATTCTTTGGACTTAGCCAAATTCTATCCAAATCAAGTCAAAATCAATGGATTTTCTCTTGAATCAATCATTCATTCAATCATTTATCCAAATATATAAATAAAATCATCAAAACCAAATTCAAGTCAAAGCCTAACTTAGCGACTTTAAAAGAATGAGCCAAAATTGGACTCCAAATTAATTTCCATTGAATTTATATTTCAATCCAGGGCTCATATATAAGTTCAACTAAACTCGAATCAAACCAAAACCAAACCAATTGACCCACTTAGGTCTACTTGATCCAAAGTGACCTAAAGGATCCATTTGAGCCAACTTCCAATCTAACCCAAATTGGATTAAACCAAGCTCACCAAAACCTTCCACCACGATTGATGATCACCCTAGGATGATCAATTGCAATCTATTGGGTCAAACCAAGTCAACTTAGTCATTTGACCAAGTCAACCCCAAATGAACAAAACTAAAACTCATCACATCAAATTGATTGAAACCAATGATTTGAATCAACCCAAAATTAATATTTAAATATGACGACCAATTGAGCCAACCAAGCCAATTTGATCCAGTTGACCCAAATTGGCCTAAAGGACCAAATTGGGTCAATTCATGATCCAACCCAAATTGATTGCAACCAATGGCTCAAGTTCATTCCAAATTGATTATTGAACTTGACCAAAGCCATAATAAACCTAATTTGATCAATCTAGCCCAATTGAGCCATTAAGCCCAAATAGGCCTAAAGGGTCAATTTGGCCTAAATTAAATCTAAGTTAATTCAAACCAAAGTCCACATTCATCTTCAATTAGCCAATTGAACATGAATCAACCCATAACCCAACCTAATTTGGCCAATTTTGGCCAAATTGGTCAACTTGACCCATTTGACCCATTTGATTCCAAATGAGCCAAAATCAATTATAAGCCAAATTAAATCAAATTAATCATACTAAAATGCTTTAAATTATCATTTAAACTTAACCTAAGCCTTAGTTTGACCCAATTTTACTAATTGGTCAACCTAACTTGATATGACCCAATAGCCATGACCCATTAAGGGCTGATCAAACCTGACCCAAACTCATTTAGGATCAATCTAAAATCAACCCAACCCAATTAAATCCCTCATGGATCCTCCCCACATAGGATTCCACCCAACCTCATTTAATTCTCCCCCATCACATGCACTTAACTCCTGCCCAATATTTGCATCGAATAGAGCTGATCATATGGCGAGAGAGGACTTTGGAGCAAAAACTAAAGTCTCAATCAATCCATCATCCATCCAACCACCCCAAGCAAGATGATATAGGAGCAAAAAATTCAAAAAAATGGATTTTGGCCATTATATAAAGGAGGAAATGAGGCTTCACCCTCTTCCTCCCCACACCATTCTCAAAGCTCCCCAAAGAAAAAACCCATCCCCACCTCTTTGAGCCATTTTTGAGCTCAAAAACAATAATATTGACAGATATTGGAAGATGATGTTCCAAAAAAAGGTTAAAATCATTCCAAACCTTCCTCACATACCCTTCGATCTTCACCACCATATCCCGGTGGTAACCTTCATAGCCTTAATTCTCTGAGATATTCACATTTAAATTTCCCATTTTTTTTTTTTTTTTTTTTGGGTCCATTTGAATTCACGAAAAAATCCTCAAAAAATGCGATCATCCGATCCGCTATCCGGCTTAATCATCGGTTCCGCGATGACTTCAATCACATCTTGATCATGCGCCTCGTTGGATCGGGTGATCATCGGTCGATGGACGGTCCAAAGCAAACCGGTTGCTTTCGCTGGTACCGATCTCCCGGTCAAATCGCTTGTCGCATGAATCACGCGGAAGGATGCCACGCGTGTCCGTCCATTGTCGATGCGGTGTATGAGCGTCGCGTTAGCGTCGATTTTTATTTTAAAAAATTAATTTAAATCGAAACTTCAAATTATAAAATAAAATACTTAACCAAAATTGCAAATAAGGGCTCGTTGGATTCATCTTTCCGAGAGCAATCCAACAAACCCAAAATCCCCAAATTTCACTAAGTATTTTGAGCTTAATTTGAGTTTTAGTAAAAAATCAAATTTCATTAATTAAACCAAAAATATATATTAGATTAATTTGAATTTCAGATATTGAAATTAAAGTTAAAACACACCTAACATAAAAATCTCAAGTGAAAGGGACTTCTAGATTGGGAGAAATTAAATTTTGAGTTAGATTGTCCATTTTAATAAAATATATCAAAATTCAATATTTACAAAATCTTCAAAATGGCTTAAATCACTTCAATTGACATCTAGGACTCTTAAGAAATAATGTGATTTTTTTTGAATCCTAATGAACCCCAAACAAACACTTAAGATTAAAGTTTAATCAATTAAGGACTTTAATTAAATATAATGTAAAATAATTTAAATATCAAAATCAAAATAAAAAATAACACTTAAGCAATCATTAATCAAATCTCAAATCAAAAAATATCATCTTAGAGAAATTAAATTAAATATGATTAAACCTATTTAAATCAATAAAACTCAATTAAATTAAATCTTAAATCAAACTTAAAATTCAACAAATTTAGAAACTTTAACATGGGTAGTATAACTAAACCTACACTAAGCATGGAGTCTTAATCATATGAAACTCCTTAATGAATATAAATAAACGAAACTAATTAATCATTAAATAAACTAAAAATCAAATTGATTAACAAACCAATTCAACATAATCATTTGATATTAATCAAATTAAACCAAATAAATTTAAAGTAAACTTAATTAACATATGATTAAATCACATCCATTTGGAATAAGATAATTAATTAGCCATTAATACATAAACTAACAACTAAATCAAACATGAATGAAATCATGAACATCATAATAAATGAAGAAAATAAAACCTAAATATGATTATGAATAATC
Source organism: Cymbidium sinense (assembly GCA_021442155.1). Taxonomy (NCBI): domain Eukaryota; kingdom Viridiplantae; phylum Streptophyta; class Magnoliopsida; order Asparagales; family Orchidaceae; genus Cymbidium; species Cymbidium sinense. The sequence goes on from JAKCPB010000914.1 coordinate 259,444, forward strand.
AAGTTTGGAAAAAAAATAAATAATTAAATCATGTAATCTAATCAAATGATAATAATAATAATCCTTTAATCAAATCAAAAAAAAACACTTCAAATCATCACTCACATGTGGAAATTAAGACATTAATTAAATAAATCTTTAATTAATCTAATGATTTAAAAATTTAATTAAACTTAATCAAACTTAATTAATTAAACATCTAATTAATGCAAACTTAATGAATTAATCATCATCTTAATGAACCAAATTAATTTTAAATCATATTAAAATTAATTCAAATCAAACTTAAATTAATCTACTATTAATCACACCTCTTAAATAAAGTAATTAAGTCAATTAAATTAATAAACCTAAGCTTAATCAAATAAATGCAATTAAATACCAACAAATCTAAACTAAACATAAATCATTAAGTCATTAATTATCATTAATCTAAATAAATATAAAAAATTAAATTAAATAAATATTTAATTTAATAATTAACACACTTCTTAATTAAACTAATTACCCTTAAGCTAATCCAATTGAATAAACACCTAATTAATGTGAACTTAATGAATTAATCATCATCTTAATGTTAACTTTTAAATAAATTCCGTCAAACACTTAATTAATCTAATTAATTTGATCACACATCTTAAATAATAATTAAATCAATCAAATTAATCATATTAAACTTAAACTTCTATATAAATACAATTAAATACTAATCAAAACCTAAATTAAACCTAAATTATTAAGTCATTAATTACATCATTAACTAAATAAATATGAAATCAAATTGAATTAAAAAACTTTATAATTAACATAAACACCTTAATTAAACTATTCACATAATCATTGAACCTAAATAAACCCATATAATAAAGCTAATCAAATCAAATAAAATAAAATAAATTAAATTAAGAAAGACTCTCATCAATTTAATATGTAATCAAATAAATCTCATTCAACCTTTTAAATAAAATAAAATAATTAACTATCCAATGTATGAAATCAAAATACAACCAAACTTTGATAAACATGACAAATTGAGATTAAAAAAAAATAAAATCCTAATTACAAAGAATCAAACTCAGTTAAAACCAAAATAAAATCTTTATTAGTCTAATCTGATCAAACTATTAATAAATGAACCATAATCAAATCAAATAAGCATAAAATTAAGTTGCATAACCATAATCAAAGGAAAGAATTAAATATTAATTTAAAATGATATTGAATTATCAAGATTTAATTAAACCAAAATATCTAATAAAAAATTAATCAATCAAAAACACATGAATTTAAACAAACTTAAGCTTTATTAGAGATCAAGGATATTGAATTATAAAGATTTAATTAAATCAAAATATCTAATCTAAAATTAATCAATCAAAAACACATGAATTTAAATAAACTTAAACTTCATTAGAGATCAAGGATATTGAATTATCAAGATGTAATTAAACCAAAACATCTAAATCAAAATTAATCAATCAAATACTTAAACAAACTCAAATTCTAAATTCTAAATCAAATCAAATAAATCAGATCAAATGAATTACACAAATTCAAATGGGCTAATTAAGATACTTAAGGACCTTAGTTAGATTCTTTGGGAATTAGGATGTAGAATGGGTGAGTTCTCTACAAATGGAATTCACTCTACTCTTCATTCTTGAAAACGTAAACATCATTTTAACCAAATAAAAGTGAATAAAAATGAAAAATAAATCATTAAATCATTTAAATTGAAATCACCCAAAGGTAAAATTTAAACAAATTCAAACTCAAAATTGAAACTTAAACTAAAGAAGCCTAGTAAAGTCTTATCACAGCTTAAGCACATTAGAATACTAAGTCAGCACTTCTAGTGCTAAGTTAGGGCATTGTATGTATGATGTTGTATTTTGTTTAGCGATGTAATGTTTTATACTGGATGTTAGCGTGTATGCATAGGATGGTGGTAGTGATTAGCTAATCATATTTTACAGGGGGTTATGCTTAAGGGGCCATTGTAATAAAAATATAAATACTTTTGTTGTGTAGGTTGCTTAGCCTAAGCATAACTCATGTTAGGATAGGTGGGCTTGGTTACCCTGTGGGGTACTAAGTCAAATTATTCATATAACTTCTTGGGTTGTATGGTGTGTTTAGCTAACATTTGTTTTTTGCAGTGTAGCTAGATTTATTTTCTATTTTTGTAATTTTTAATTAGGAATTAGGATTAGTGTTATGATTAGGATGAGCAGCTAGAAGGCTTAGTCCAGGGATGCCTTTGGAGCAAATCAAATCAAAAGGAAGAAAAGGAAGGAATGAAGAAAAGAAAACCCCCATAACATGTATTATTTTTGTAATTTGGGTTGTATAAGGGTAGAGCTCGGCTACCCATCTTTTTTTTTCCTTTTGGGGTGTCTGAGAACGACCTTGGCCTTTTATTATTTTTAGTATTCTATAAAATTATTTGATGTTGTGTTTAGATTACTAGAACATGCTTTTAGTTTCATGTTTAATATTTGAATGTGCTTGAATACTCTGATAGGCTCTTAGGATAAGATTAATTTTTCTACCCTAATTAATAACTTATAATTAAAATTTAAAATAACTCATAACCTCACCATAAAGCCTAGAAATTAAATCAAGATAATAAAATTTTTAGCAACCCCTTAGCTAGATGAATGAATGTATAATATCATGCATGTCATATTCTTCCATTCTTATTAAGATTGGGCTTCCATCTGTGCTAGAGAAAGAATGCTTAACCTATGAGATCTTTTGGTGGAAGAGCACCCCTTTCTCTCCTGATTTGGCCTATAATCAAGTTCTCATGCATTTAGGCATACAAAATCCCATAGTCTGTGTCAAAACAAAGAGTCCAAAAGAATCAAATAAATTTGATAAAATTTGCATTAGATTAAGTCATGGTTTCATATCACTCATGCTCTAATCTCTTAGGGAGTGAGTTTAAGGACTTAGTCTCCTTTTAAATAAACAACAACCTAGCCATCTTGCAAAGCATAAGGCTTGCCTACATGGATTTAAAGCATAAGAGGAGTTAGTTGGCTGCCACTCTAGGCAATTATGAGTTCATCAGTCGGGTGATTTATTCTCTCTTATGGAGGTAAATCATATACCCAATTTCACCTTAGATTTAGGTGCTTTGCCTGCTCCCGCTTTGGATGAGTGTTATTTCCTTCCAGCTAGCATAAATCCTCACTCTTAGGCATTTCCACAATCTTATGTGGGATTATAAGACCAATATTCTAATAAAATGTCAACTCAAATAATTAACCCTTTCAATTTCAAAATATAAAGCCCAATTATAGGGTAGATTGGAATGCTCACTAGGCTTCCTAATATCATGACATTTTCTTTCTCCCTTTGGATTCCAAAAATAAGTCTTCTCCTTGATCTATCCCATTTGATTTTCTAAAATAGTCAATCATTTGATAGTCTTAATCTTGAATCTTTGGAGACCCTAATTGTCTACTTTAATCGAGAGTATTCTTAAGGAATTCCCATTCCTTAAGATGTAATTAACTATGGGGGCTTTCCTCCATAGGGAACTTAACAAACCCAGCTTAAAATAAACCCTACTTTACTTTTCCATGTAAAGTAGGGAAAAGATCTGGTATATTCGAAGACCCATCATGCCTTAGGAGTCTTTATTAGGTGATTAGGTCCATTATAGGGTGGAAATTTCTATCTTTCAAGATAGTACATCATTCCTTAATGTCATACCCGATCACTTCAATAAGTACCCCCTAAGATCAGCATGGTATCCCACGTCTCAAAAATAAAAACTACAAGGTCTAATTTGGCCAATTTGGTCATTTGACCCAAATTTAACCCATTAAGCCCATCTTGGGGTCAAATGGGCTCAAAATGAAATAAAAATGGAATTGTTTGATCTAATGTATTCCAAATTGCTTGGATTAACCCAATAAAAAATTAAACACATTATAATTAGAAACTATTTGACTTAATTAAAATCAATCAAATCTAATTACACCAAAATGGACTATTTTGACTCCATAAATTTTAAAATCTTTAAAATCCTTTGATTAAAGAGTTCATTAATCTTTAAATGGACAAAGTTCAAGCATTAATCTAAAGCTAATCCGTCAAGTGAGATAACTTAGATCAAACTAATAAAGGAAATTTTTAAATGGCATAACTTAAAAGAATCTCAACCCAATCTTCAATTAATTCATTTAGGATGCAACCAAATCATTATGAAATCTAATTAATGTTGATCCATAGCCAAGATTAAGTCACTTAAGTAACTTTAAATAATTCTAAAGCCAAGAAGATGCCATGGCAAGTCAAAGCCATGCAGAACAAATTTTAACGGCCAGTAAGCCATGTAACTAAGTTCCAAGCATTGCAATCACCTCAACCGACCAAGAAGAGATGAAAACTATGCTTAAGAGGCTTGGCATCCATGACATCTTCACATAGAACAATTCCCAAGTGAAATAGACCTTCCCATCACCTTCCCTACCTCACATGATGTTCAAACCCATTTTCTCAATTTTCCTCACCACCGAGAGGTTAAAGAATGACCAAAGCCGATGGAATTCAAGCCAAGGTGTGTTTAAGAGTCAATCCAGAAAGAGGCAACCCAATTCCTTTGGCATATAAGATCCCCACGTCATTCCATAGCTATTGGAGTCAACCCCACCATTGAAGATCTCTAGGATTGAGGTATGCCATTAATGACTTTCTTTGAACTTTTGGGTTTCATACTTTTTGAAGCGAATTTAATCTTAAGTGAGATTTAAAATGGTGGCAAAATCATGAAAATGATAGGCTTCTTGGCCTCCAGTCATGGTAGGGGATGTAATCTCAATCTTCCTTTAAAAGGCAGATAATGAAGAATTAATCTTAAATCGATAAGATGAACCATGGGTCAAATCACAGCTATCTGATCTTCGATTGGACGGTCCATAAATAACCCATGTGCGCCGCCTTTTTATATGTGGATCCATGTAGATCCTACGTGGTGTGATGATGAGGAACTGCATGGAAAGCGGTGCCACATCAGATACGTCCAATGCACCGAAATGGAAAATTTGGGTATTCTGAAATAAAAAAAATAAAAAAATATGCTTGAAAATTCAAAAAATCATAGAAAATTAAATATAAATCCAAAAAATGCAAACATGGGCTCTATGGATTCATCTTGAAGAGAGGAATTCATTAAAATTAAAATCCCCAAAATATTTTTAAGTATTTTAGCCTTAATTTTGGTTTGAATGAAAACTTTTAAACCATAATTAATCCCAAACCAATAATCAATTTAAAATAAAACTTTGGAGAATTGAAATAGATGTTAAGACTCACATTAGGTAAAGTATTCATAATTTATTGAGCAATAAATCTTAAAATTGAAAATTTTAAATCCCACACATTCATTTTCAAGAAATAAATTAATAACAAATTAAATAAATGTTGGAAATTCATGAAATTAATTTAAAACACCATAATATACCCTAATGATCATAAATAAGTCATTAAAATCTATGGGAATATAATAAATCACAAAATGGCTTAATTAGGCCATTAATTCATATTATTAATTCAAATAATTAACTTGAACTTAAATAAATCACAATAAATCAACCAAAACCCCAAAAAATGATGAATAAACCCTCCTTGGATGCATATGCCAGAGGAGAATCAAGGAAAAATAAAACCCTTTAATATTTTCTAGTACATTAAGCCTAATTAGAGTTTTAATAAAATGATTAAAACCTTAATTACATCATAATTACACGTCTAATCAAAGTGAAACTCTATGAAGAGCAAATAGGCAAGGAACCCTACTTGCCATAAAAATTTCAAATCCATTTTACTTTGGGATTGGGAGTACTTGAATTTTCCAAGTTTCTAGGTCAATTTAACGAAAATATTAAATCAGAAAAATTCTAGAAATAATAAAATCTATAATATAATTTTCAGACAATATAATTGGCATTAGAACACTAAAATGAAATACCTAAACCCACTAAAAACAATAGAACCTAAGTAATCTTAAGTTAAAAATCAAGATTAAAGGAAATTTATGAAACTTAATCATATTTAACAATAATATTTTTTGAACCATAATAATTCCATTTATAAATTGAAATATATATCTTATTGACCTCTGAAATTAATAAGTTATCAATATATAAATACATTAAATCTATTTGGATTAAGGAATGAAATAGTATAAATGAAAATATGAAAGGTTAAGTTTAATTAAAACCTTAAGCTAGGTTGAATTAAATTTAAAATAACAAAGTTACATAAGGAAAGTTTAAAACACAAAGGGATAACCTTTCTCTAAGTTATCTTTCCAAATGATATAATGATCCTTCCTTTCAAATTAGTTATAGTAAATTAAACCATTCCATAATATATGAAATATACAATTTGAAATAAATCATCTAAGCCTAAATTTATTAAGAAACCTTAAAGAACTTCAAGAAATGAATAAAATAAAATAAGAAAGAGTCATTAATGCAAATGAGCCATAGAGTTGAAGAATAATAAATTCAAAATAATTTTACTTAGGTTAATAAACATTAATGAAAATGAACAAATGAGATTAAATTGAATTGAAAGGATGAAATACTTACACTTAAATATAATGAATAAACTATATTCATCTTAAAATTAAATAAATAAAATAAAAATAAAATGAACTTATACATAAAGCTTTAACTTAAATAAAAATTAATTAAGCGAATAAACAAAGATAAATATTAAGTAAAAAATATAAACATTGAGAACTTAATCAATCTGAAGTTATACAAGTAAGAATATATTTATTATACAAGTAAAGTAAACTTAATCATTTAAATTCGAAAAGATATCATTATAATCATCATAATCATCAAGTAAAGTAAACATAAATATCATTATAATCAATAAAACAAACTTGTAAAATAAATCAAATTAAGAAAATAAATGATGAATATCAATATCAGAATATTAAACCATGGGAATTAAATGAAACAAAAATCAAAATGACAAGTGAATTGACTTAAAGAGAAAATTAAGATGAATCATAATAAAAAATGAATTAAAACCTTGAGTTAAAATTAATCACAATGTTATTGATAAATAAATCAAAACATAAAACATTAAATGAAAAAGAATAAAGGAATTTAAATAAACTGAACTAATTCAAACTTTCTAAATTTAAAGAAAAGTTTTATTAAAATACTTTGAATTTTAGTTAGACTTTTAGGATGAATCTTTACCTTAGAATGAAGATATCATCCTATTAGGACCTAGGATATTGAATGGAATGGGCTCCACTCAAAATGGAACCTATTGTATTCTTCAAGCTTAAAAATATAATCTAACTGTAACATGATAAAATGTATCTAAAATAAAAAATAGTAAATTATTAAATCATTTGAATTGAAATCTTCCAAAGGTAAATAATCAAATAGTCAAATCTAGAAATTGAAACCTAAAAGTTTCATAATGTCTTGCCACACTAGAGTTATAAGTCATAGACCCTAGACTTAAGTTAGGCCTTTCTATGATTTTCTATAATTTTTTGTGATGTTGTGATGAAAATTACTTTTATTATTTTATGGTATACTATTTTAGATTAGATGGCTAGGATTAATTATCATTAGTCTAGTTGGTAGGACGTTATTTATAGAATTAACATTTTCTTTTGCATGGGGTTGTATTAAAGGAATTGCCATCATAAATGAAAATTATAAATTTGTTGTTTGCTTACAGGTCCTAAATAGTCCCTTAACATAGCTCATAGGATAGGTGGGATTCGCAAGAAACTAATGTTAGGCCTGTATGTCTGTAAAATATAACAACCATGTGTTATTTATATTTTTCTGACATTTATTTTGTAGGGCTTAGGATTTATTTTTAAATTTAAAATTATAAATTTGAGCTTAGAATTAGATTAAAATCAATGAGATTTAGGATTAGGAAGAGCTGACCCTACTATGAGATGGTGCAGAGGTCTCTTGTGAAGCCTAATCAAGGTCCCTGAAGAAGGAGACAATCATGGAAAGAAGTCTCATAAATCTAGACTTTAGTATTAGGCTGGGTTGTATTAGGGTAGAGCTCGACTACCCATTTTCCTTTCTTTCGGGGTGTACAACGGTACTCGGTCGCATTGACCTATTTTATAAATTTAAATTAGTGTAATTTATTTTGGGTGTACAATAGAATAAACCTGCTTTTCTAGGTTTCTTTCTATATTATGTTTTTTTGTGATGAAACCCTGGATGTAGGCCCATAGAAAAAAATAAAATTTTCTGCCCAATTAAATTTAACCAATTTAAACATAAATAAAGCAATTTAAAACCTCAAATAAATTTAAAGCCCTATGGAATAAATTACAATCAATTAGAAACCCATTATCTCTTCAAAATCATGCAATCATTATGCTTCAATTCTTGAATTGGACAACTTCTCCCATTGCACAGATGGGGCATCTAACCTATGAGGATGACCGCCTTCTTGGGGAAGCCTGCCTTCTATTATTGATTTGGCCCATAACATTCTTCTAATTGCATAACATATAGGCATAAATTACATACCCATGGCCTGAAATGATTATCGAGTCAAAATATTAAAAATTTGAAAAATGTGTATTAGTTAGTGCATTTCATACCCTACATTATCTTAAGGATTAAGGAGTGAGTCTAAGATTCTTAGATTCCTTTCTTAAAAAGATAACAACCTAGCCATCCTACATTCATAAGACTCAGTGTCATGAATTTAAAAATGCATTTATATGGTATTAGGAGGTAGGAGAGTTATAAGTTCAAAAGAGTTGGGGATAGGTTAGTTCCCTCAAGTGAGAGGAATGGCTGATAATTCCTAAAAGTGAAACTAGGTCGAGCATCTGACATGAGTCAAAAGCACTTGCAGACTTAGGTTCTAAAGCATCCTCTTTGGAGTAAGTCTTCAAACCTATGCATTTATGCAGTCTTGTGCTGCTAGAATCTAAGCCCTAGATTTCTAAAAAATATATATATTAATTCAAAATCTAAATTAAATTCCAAAATTTAAAGCCCAATTATACGATAGTTGAAGTGCCTACTAGGCATCAAAGTATCAATAGGAATTTCCTACTTCATTCCATTTAGCTTTGAAAAATAACTCTCTCTACTTTAGATCAATCCCAATTGAAATTCCAAGAATCAATTCTTTAAAAACCAACTTAGAAATCTTTAGAAAAAATAATTTATTTCTTTAATTGAGAGTATTTTTAGGTAGAGACCCTTCTTAAGATGTAATTAACTATTGGGACTTGCCTCTATAAAAACCATGAACCCAGTTTAAATAAACCCTATTCTATCTTCCATGTAGTCAGGGGAAAAATCTCTGGTACATGAAAGACCCATTTCCCTTAGGAGTCTCTCATTAAATGATCAAGTCCATTATAAGATAACATGTTTATCTTTCAAGATAATATATTTATTCCTTAATGAAGCATTTAATCATCCAAATAAGAAATTCCTAAATTCTATGTAGTGTCAAATAAATTTTAACTCAACAAAAAAGTTTATCAAATAGAAAATAAAGCCAAGCTCTAAGAGGATACGACCTGAATCAAGCAGTAATTCTGAAAGTCATGAAAACTCTAGGATCTCCAAAAAGTTACTAAGCTCAAAAACTATTTTGATGAAAAAAAGCGAGGTAGAAGAAGTAATATAGGTGCAATTAAGAAGTGGAAAAATGATTCCTCCACCTCGACAACACAAACTAGTGAAAAAAAGTAAAAAAAAAATTCAAATTAATGAAGATGTCTTACCTCCATCATCAGTTAAACCCCAAAAGTAAAGTAGTCATAGACTATAACATTATGGTACACTTATACAAGCTTCCAACATTATTAAATATATATGATACTCTCATGTTATCCCCCAAGATATACGAGAGACCTTAATAAAAGCCTTATAATGTCCAAAATAATATGAAGCATTCTTCATTGAAGAAAGAATGAAAGATGATCTTACCTTGTAAAATCCAACAACTATTACTTTCAATGATAAAGACTTACTGCTTGAAATGACTAAACACAACTGACCTCTCTATGCTATGGCTAAAATTAAGTCTACATGTGTAAAGAAAGTGTTGATTGACCTAGGTGCTTAGGTTAACCTGTTGACAGCCAAGACACTTACGCCTTTAGCTTTAGATGCTTGATACCTCGATAAGAGTATAATATTTTTACAAGGTTTTAATGAATAAGGGAAGCAAACCATAGGATCTATTGTCCTGCCTATATGCTTTAGGGAATTATATACAGAAGAAAATTTTTATGTAATCGAAGCCAAAGTTGCATATAAGGCACTCCTGGGTAGGCCATGGATTCATGAGTATGGTATAGTACCCTCGACTCTTCATCTTTGCATGAAATATATGTAAAATGGTGACGAGCATTGAATTAACAGAGACATGAATCCATTCTTGATACATGAAATCAAGATATATGATGAGGCCAAGTACTATATCACTAATAAGATTGAAGATGTTAACACCAATAGAAAGAAACTCCACCAATCAAACTGATGTTAAAAGGTGACAATCCAAAAAGTAAAATTACTAATGAATTATAACAACCCAAGGTAATTCCCCACCTTGGTAGTGATACCAAAGAGGATGAAGAGGAATCAATACCTAGGAGGGCGTTGAACTAGTCAAAAGAACGAAGAGGCTAGTACTAGTGGCGTGACCAATTAAATAGAAAAATATGTATATCTCTAGTAAGATTGTCTGAGTCTCAGGTCTCTGTTAAGGATATGAAAATAACGTTAATACCAAAAGCACATATAAAAGCCTTATCAAATGCAAAGAGAGAAGACATTGAACAAAAAAAGAGTTTTATGTTCTTCCTAGAAGAGGTTACAAAGATTGTAGAATCTTTTTCTATAAATTTGAAGAGCGAATCATAAATTTCACATAAGAATCATTTGAAGAAATAATTTTGAGGAAGAAGACGTCTCAATTATCATCTCTCAATACTTTTCATCAACTCTAAAGAGGCTAATCAGAAAAAATGTCTAGCTATCATAATTGAATGCACAAGGTCAATTGTTTAAAAAGGGGATACTGTTCAAAGTTCCATTATATATGAAAAACTACATGGGGATTAGGACATATTCCTTCATAAAATTCCTCTGCAAGTTCATGCTATGCCATATCTGATAAAGAAGAAACTCCATTCGAAACCACAAATCTACAAAAGGTTAACTCATAGAGGAATAAAAATGTGTCTAAAGATGAATTAATAATCTACCTCAAAGAAGTCTCAAAAGAATTTGAAGAAATCAATAAAGCCACAGTCAATGAACTTCAAGAAATTAACCTAGTACCGAAGAAAAGCCCATGCCAACTTTTGTTAGTGATAATCTCACAACAGACAAATTGGAAGAATTAAAAGAACTACTCTATGAATATAAAGACTGCTTTGCATGGAATTAGAGTGAAATGCCAGGTTTATCACCAGATGTAGCTATACATAAACTGGCTATTAAAGTTGATGTACAGCTAGTAAAGTAAGCATCGAAGTGATTGCATAACTAATCACTGAAATAAAAAAGCTCATCAAAGTAGGGTTAATTTGGGAAGAAAAATATGCTGACTAGATTGCTAATATTATCCTAATGAGGAAGAAAAATGGGCAGATCAGAGTCTGCATCAATTTTTGAGACTTAAATAAAGCATCCCCATAAGATGAATTCTTATTTCCTAACACTGAACTCATGGTGGATAATACATCCAACTATGATATGTTCTTCTTCATGGATGGATCATCATACTATAATCATATTAAATTGGCTCCAAAAGATGAGAAGCATACATCTTTCCGCACGCCAATTGACATATATTGATACAAAGTGATGCCATTTAGCTTGAAAAATATGGGTGTCACTTACTGGAGAGCTATGACTCGCATCTTTGATGACCTCATACATAAGTATGTAGAATGTTATGTTGATGATTTGATTATTAAAACTGAGACAAAAAGTGAGCATATAAGAGATCTAAGAATCGTATTCAATAAGATTCAAAGTTTAAATCTGAAAATGAATCCTTTAAAGTGCACTTTTGGTGGGACCTTTGGAAAACTTCTAGGATTTATTGTACGCCATGAAGAGATTGAAATAGATCCCTCTAAAATAAAAGCAATAATGGAAATGTCACCATCTAAAAATTTTAAACAATTGTGCTTCGTACAAGGCAAACTGGCTTATATTAGAAGATTTATTTCTAATCTATCAGCCAGATACCAATCTTTTGCTCTATTGATGAAAAAGGATTTGCCTTTTATATGGGATAATGCTTATCAAAGAGCATTTAATAGCATAAAGTAATATTTATTACATCCCCCAATCTTGGCAGCCCCAAATAATAGAAACCTATTAATGTTATATATGGCAGCCCTAGAAGAATCACTAGGAGCTCTGCTAGCATAAAATAATGAAGAAGATAAGGAAAACACTCTATATTATATAATTCAATGTCTAATAGGAGCTGAAATAAAGTATTCTTCTATTGAAAAGAAGTGTTTAGCATTAATATTTGGTACTCAGAAATTATGCCATAACATGTTATCCCATAAGATAACATTAATATCCAAAGTAGATGCAATCAAATTTTTTATGATGAGGCCTACCTTAATAAGTCGCTTGGCTAAATAGATTGTCCTATTGCCGCAATTCGATAAAACATATGTCCCACGAAAAGAAATTAAAAGGCAAGCCTTGGCTAATTTTTTAGCGGCTCATCCCTTACAGGGAGACTCTCCACTTAATAATGAGTTGCCTGATGATTAGATTTTGGAAGTTGAAAAAGCTCAGCAACCATCATAATGGGTGCCTTATTTTGATGGAGCTTCATTTTCACAAACAGCTAAGCCCTCTAGCTTACCTATAATGCAAGTTGGAATCAACCTAATATCCGTAGCACCGCAAAGGGGTATACTATGATATTCCTAGTCTTACTGATCCTCAAACTAACAATGAGGTTGAATATGAACCATTAATTGTGGGCCTAGAGCTAGCAAATAATATGATAAATAAGAAGCTTCTTATTTATGGAGATTCTCAACTCATAATCTGACAAGTAAGTGGGACTTTATAATAGATAAGCCAGAATCAGTGCTTTACCATAAGTATGTCTTGGAGCTTTTAAAACAAATCCATGTAGTAACCATCACAAGGGTTTCATGTTAAGATAATGGTAAGGCTGATGCATTAGCTTAATTAGCTCAAAATATGATAGACCCTCACAAAAATTCAATTACATAATAATCTAAAATAGGCTATCACTAGCACCAACTATCTTGCAAGCCTTCAAAAGTAAAAAAAGTCAAGAAATCATGACCATGGTAGCAGAAGTTGACTGGCCAGAACTATTCAACTCTTATCTCAAAAGGTGGTGGACTGCCAAAAGATGAATCAAAGGCTCATCAAATTTCATAAAGAGCTTTATGATACACTCTTGTAAATGACACATTATATCGGCGTGTGTTTGACCAAATGTGGTTGTGATGCATGAGACCAAATGAAACCAAGATAGTAATGGCTGAAGTTCATGAAGGATTTTATGGAGCTCACCTATCTAGTCCTAAAATGAAAATAAAAATTAAATGAATGGGATATCACAGGCCTAGCATGATTCAAGATTACAATGAATATGCTTTACAATGTCATCAATGTCAAGTACATGCAGACACACTACATCGACCACCCAATACCATACACCCAACATAGCATCATGGCCATTTGAAAGCTGGGGAACATATATAATAGGTCCAATAGATCATCCATCATCTAAAGGAAATCACTACATTTTAGCTGCTACTGATTATTTCTCAAAATGGGCACAAGCAATCCCGTTAAGAAAAGTTAAAGCAGATTGTGTAGTAAAGTTTTTCCAAGATCATATTGTTTATGAATTCAGAATACCTCGATGAATTATATCAGATAATGGTACCATCTTCAAGAATACCATAGTCTATCATTTTATAAAAAATATAACATAGATTGGTGATATTCCTCAATATACAATCCAAGATCCAATGGTTTTGCAGAGGCATTTAACAAAATGCTAATTAACCTACTTAAGAAAATTTTTCCAAAAATTAAAGAGAATGACATTATAAATTAATAGAAGCATTGTGGGCATATAATATCACTTATAAAACTACTACACATGCAAAATCATACTCTTTTGTCTTCAGAGTAGAAGCAATACGTCCCCTTTAAGTAGAATTATTTTCACTCTACATAGTAGTTCAAAGCAAACTTTAAACAAAAGAAAATATTTGAATACGATATGAAGAGCTTGAAACCTTAAATAAAATGGAACTACAAGCCCAAGAAAGTTTAGAAACACATAGAGCAAGAATGACTTGAGCTCATGACCATATGATTCGCACGAGAAGCTTCAAAGAAGGTGAACTAGTATTGGTATGGAGAAGGCCCATTGTTTCACTTCAATGAGTTGGTATAAAATTTGATTCAAATTAGGAGGGACCATATATCATTGAAAAATTATATGAATGTGGAGGTTATTAGCTTATTGATATAAAAGGCATTAGGCCTATGTCCCTTATAAATGGATAATATCTCAAAAGATATTATGCGTAACTATGAATGAAATATGCTCATTTAAATGAGAAATTCCCCTATTAATAGAGGGAAATTTTATATATCTTACATAAGAAGATGTCTTGCAAAGTAGGATTTCCTATCAAAAAGAAATGATGCCTGATCAAGCAAAATTAAAATAAGATCCACCATGCCCAAAAAAGAGCTGGATCCAAAACCTTAAATTAAATTCCATCATGTCTAAGGGGATTAAATCTAAATTAAACTAAGATCTCCATCATGCCCAAAGGGGCTAGATCAAATCCACCATGCAAAAAAAAAGGTCAAATCAAAAACCTTAATTTAGATTCCATCATACTCAAAGCGGTTGAATCAAAATTAAACTAAGATCCATGATGTCTAAAGGGGCTAGATCAGATCCACCTTGCCCAAAAAGGCTAGATACAAAACCTCAATTTATATGCCATCATACCCATAGGGGTTAGATCTAAATTAAACTAAGGTCTATCATGCCCAAAGGGGTTGGATCAAATCCACCATGCCCAAAAGGGTTGGATTTAAAACCACAATTTAGAGTCCAACCATAAGTGGTCGAATCTAAGTTAAACTAAGATCCATCAGGCCCTAAGGGGCTAGATTAGATCCGTCATATCAAGAAGGGCTAGATCTAAATCTAAATTTTGATTCAAATATAATCAAGAGGAGCAAGTTTAAATATAAATTTGAATAAAAGACTAAATTAAAAAATCTCACACATATAGCTCATGCATAAATTCAGATCTTACTGTCAATTTGAAAGACTCTTAAAAGTTGTATGCTTCTCTATTCTCGATATATTGTTGATTGATTATAATGTTTATCTTGTAAAGATTAGATGATATTTCTTCCACTTAGCCTATTAAATACCAGATATGGGCTATTATTGAAGCCTATGATCCACATTGTACAACTAGGGTACAAGATAAGCTATCATGGCACCAAGATATGTTAAGAGGCAGAGATATTTTTGAAGAGTCATTTATTCGATCATCATGTCTCCTAATATCTAATTTACATTCTCCAGCTAGTTTTGATCCAATTATCTAGGTAACCAATTTAAAATTGAGGCATGGTCATGATGTCCCTTTGGAACGAGCCGTAGATCACCTTAACTTTGGTGATCAGAATGTGCTCCAACTAGTCAAAGATATTATTCCACCTACTGACATACTCAGGCTACTGGATTACCATATATTACATCATGACATAGAAGATTAGGACACAAAATCAATTTTTGGCACTCCAATATCTACTGTCAATAGATACATATACTGGGCTCAACATCATTTGTAAATGCATGATGATGTTCTTAGAAAAGATATTATATATCAAGCAGTCTATGCATCACTCTTTGATTATAGTCACCTTCTTTGTACATGGATCAGAAGTATAGTGGTACTTTGGGATTGAGCTACCAATACTTATTGAGTTGGTCCACATGAATTGACAATAACCATGGTAGATATGCAAGATATAATAGGACTACTAATTATAGGAACTTTTATTGAAGAATGTACTCCACCAAATCATGAGCTTTTTCAATGCCAACTAGATGGCCAATGTAGAAGAGGCAATTACATATATTCTTCAATGCTAAATCATGCCATGGCTCATTATCAAAGACTATCCAAAGAATGGAGAATATGTCGCAAACATCGAATATGATCACTTTGGATACGTGGTAAAAAAGCTTTCTCCATTCTGGAATGCACCTGCCACATTTTGCATAGATTGAAGATCTATTCGATAATGGAGCCCATACATCCGCTAAGGCCAAATTTGAGTCAATGGTAAAAGCCAACTCCTATCGGATACTAGCATAGAACATCAGTGAGGAGCTATCTTTAATAGCTTCCATTGCCACTTGGTAAGTTATTTAGTATTCCTTGGGCATAATAAACTATTCCATCCCTCTACCTTACTGATAGATATCCTACTCACTAATAGTGAAAGGATATCATTAGCGCCTATAGCATTGGCCTACTTATATCCTCTATTAGGCAGAGTAAGTGTCATGAAAGATTAATGATGCTACGATGTGGATGCTCCTTGCCACTATCTACATGGATGGATTCATACCCATATTTCATAAGCCTTTAGTTATCCTGAGACACTATCTTATTTCAGAGAGCATAATTTCACATGATTATGCTACTAAATAGAGCTACAATTTCTATAGAAAAGAATCAAATAAGGACCTTCATGTTTTCCCTAGTGCACATGATAGATCATTTGAGATTATCCATAAATCATCCTTCTATAGTATGTTTATTCAAAATATGGGCAAAAAATTCACTGGCTCTCATACTAATAGAGGCACTCCCCTGCTATCATCAAAGATAGGATACAGGCATATCATAGAATATCTTATTGGACTAATACCCACTTGCCTATGCTATTATCGCAGTAAATTTATAATCGTGAAAGGTTACAACCCCAATAGGGTGGCTGAGCTATTTGAATTTACTCAAGCTACATCTATATATGGATTACCACCAATCATGGATATACTAGACACTCATTCCTTAGGAGCACTCCCACTAGCAGTCCATTTAGCGGCATCCTCTATAGCATGGACCTTCACACTTCGCTTGGGGACCCATTCCAGTTTCTATATAGCTTAATAAGAGACTCATATAGGGGTCAGTTATTTATGGTTAATATGGATCCACCATACCTTTTCTTTTCACTTAAAGTTATGCTTTCGCATATACAATCATAAAATGCAAAAGACCATATTGGTCCCACCTAAACCACATGTGATTGATGCTTTTAAAAGAGCATTTGATGACCAAAGAGGTTGTAGGAAATGACAGTGTCAAAATTCATCTACTCAATAGAAAAATGATTGAGATCTCTACAGCTCCCCAGTTGTTAATTCTAATATACGAGTTATAAATATAGACAACTCTATTCATGTTTCTTTCTCACCAATAACAGCTAAACTACTAGCAGAACAAAAGGATGGTGATGTCACACTAATATTATCCATAGATACTACTGTAGTTTCTCTAGTATAAATCCAACTTGCTAGCATTGATCATATATATACTAGAGAAAATACACATATAAAGGAGTTAATTACTATGGTTGTGAACCCCTTTTATCAGATACAACTTAGGTAATGATGAGTGCGACCCAAGATGACTCTTCGGACCTAGATTCTTAGGTAGAAAGTCACCCTATCTTTAGTGAGAAACATATAATTCAAAGGTAATTATCTGGCTTGAAAATTTCATGTTTTATTTCCAGAATACATCTCAAGGCTTCAACTCCCTTACATGATAGTCCTTCAAAAATTTTATACCATATAACAACGGCCTTATGTACTTCTAGCGTGACTTAGAAGTGATCTCAAACTTATTGTAAAGGCAAATTCTTTACTAGATTGCAGCCTCTAGGCCATAGAATTACAATTATTAGAATCCCTCTATAGAGATGTTGAATTTGAAATGTTCTCTCTAAGCACTACCTACGTAGAGGTGTTGTCAAATACAACTATTAGAAAAATGTTAGTCAAAGCTAATTCATATCAAGTCTCCCTAATTTTCCAAGATCTAGAGCATAGTCTAAAAGCCTTGAGATCCTTCCAAAGGGATATTTCTAGAGGACAAATAGAACTCCTCAATATCTCTATGAAATTGAGAGAACTACAACAGAGAAGAAGATATTTTCTAGAAAGGAGGGATATGATCAAATAAGCTATGAAAACCATATAAGAAGATTGTTCATAGGTAGATGTTCAGGTGTCCAAACTTGAACAAACTCTTTCTTCATTGGAGTGTGATCAAGAGGCTACCCTGCAATATCTCCATGAAGTGCGAGAGAGGTAGGATACTATGACCTATAGAGCTCATACAACTTCTATTTATATTAGAGAGATCCATGCCAACTATTGTAGCTAAAATTTTCTCATATAACTATTTATGTTATCGTATAATACATGAAGATTATTAGAGTAACATGTTAGTGGCTTCAATTCTATTGCTTAAATTATCTTTATATATATAATAACTAATAGAAGTTCAAGTCTGTAAATGATCATGTCCTAATGACATGATACATTCATTAGGGTGCAATTATGTTTACATCAAAAAAGAAATGAAATAAGATAAAAAAACAAAAATAAATTTTTTGGCTATAGCACCGCAATGCTACATCCATAGCATTGAAGCATTGCCCTAGTCTTTTAGAAGACATAACTACCCAGACCAGCGATCAAAGTATGGTACAACTTCGTGATCTTGCATCGAGATGTTGCTTAATTGGTTGGTCCAGCTATTAATTTATGATATAGTACTGCAGTGCCATGATCTTGGAGTCGGTGCTACACTGGCTATTGAGATGGAATAATTATCAGCCCACTCCTATAAAAAGGAGTGAGTAGCCTAGTCAAAGGACTTTTCCCTCATTTTAATGCTACTTTTTTTTAATGGTACTAACAGTTCACTCCAAGTTTCTCACTTTAGGTAAAAGATCTATGCCTTTCTTACTAGTTTGACAAAAAAATCCCATCATTGATTTTTAATCTGGAATGTAAAACTTGAAATTTTGGAGATCTCTGTCATTTAATTTTATTCCAGTGAGAGACGAAACCCCCTCCTCTCCATTGATCTTAGATCTAGAATAAGGGAGAAGAGTACATTCCAGTATACAACTTTCAAACCTAGCACTGCTAAAGTCAAATGTTGCAAAATTTTCCAAGAAATTCACACTTTAAATTCAAAATCTGGCCTATAGCACTGAGGTACTGGACATCAGCTCTGTGGCATCGTGATCTTAAGTATTCATGTTACAGGAGCAGCGCCATAGGGCCCAAGAATTAGCGTTGCTGTGCTTGAATGAAAACCAAGTGTCGCACTGCCATACCCATGTGTCACTTGAAATATGACTTAGAATATTTTGACAAAAAAATGAGATAAAATCTCATAGCATCGTGGCACAGTGGGGATCGTGCCACTGGGCTATGTCAGCTTGCTGCATGTGAAAAAAGACTTAAAAATTATGGAAGAAATAATATCCCACATCATCGGGACACCATGGAGCTTTCCTCTTGGCTTCTTCAATCTATTTCTAGCTCTGAGGCACTGGCATACAAGTGAGAGGCATTAACAAAATGCCAAGATCTAGCATACTACTATGACATTGTATCCTGATTTGATTTTCTTATATAAGTGTTAAAATTTTGTTATTTGTCCTAGAGCATCAACATAAAATAATTTATATATATATATATATTACAAATAAAATAAAATAAAATTATAAATTATAAATTATAAATTACAAATAAAAGAAAAGAAGAAAAATACAAATAGGGTGGGGGAAAGATAATAGTCGTACTCATTGCCACCCTCTTCTTCTTTTTCTTCTTCCTCCTCCTCTATGTCTGATAGTGGTAGGGTAATCACACAGGGCTGATATTGAGGCACTATAGGGAAGGAGACCTGGCTAGGATCAATAAGATTCCAATTCTAAAACATGTTGACTAGTGCAGTGTTGAACTGGGCCATGTAGGAGAATTGTA
Organism: Cymbidium sinense; assembly: GCA_021442155.1. Taxonomy (NCBI): domain Eukaryota; kingdom Viridiplantae; phylum Streptophyta; class Magnoliopsida; order Asparagales; family Orchidaceae; genus Cymbidium; species Cymbidium sinense. The sequence continues at coordinate 279,589 of JAKCPB010000914.1, forward strand.
TCTATTATTGATCCAAATGATGATGAAACTTGCATTACAGCATCTCTTGTCTATGACTACTCTTATCTACTCTCTTCCGTAATTCCGAGACCTGGCTACAAATCTCTTGAACATGCTTGACCAAGGGCTTGGGTGTTCGTGATCTAGATTGGGGAGGATGTGAACTCTCTCTAGCTTCAATTATATTCTCGATCACCCTCTTCATTAAAGGAGCCTTTTGAAGGAGTACCTCATAATAGTGCTCCCTTTTGGCATATTATAAATATAATTAAATATAACCTTCTTAATATCGATCGAGAACTTCTTTTGAATAGAAAATTTTAAAATAGTCATATCCTTGGTAACCTCACTAATGTTATGAGAGGGCATAAGAATGGTAGAAATGAAGTAGTGCCAAGAATTATAGGCAGCTATCATTTCAGCAGTAGAAAAGTTGGTATTCTTTTCTTCCCATAGTTTCTATTGCACGCTTTCATTTTTGCACAAAGAAAAAGAATAATCTGATTGAAATTAGGATGATCATTGTATTAAGAGAGAAATTGATCATACTCAATATTAGGGAGATCATAATATGCATTTATACAACTACTGTTGTAACTTACCAGCTTTTCTCAGACATGTCTTATTGTATTAACAGTCTCGTGCAATTACAAAGAATTCATGCTTCACTGAGATGATACACAAGTTATTATCGTAGGCCAGTTTGAGCCACCTCCGCTCCATAATTATCCCCTCCACCCTATCACCGAGATTCTAGAATCCCCACTCTGGAATCAGGTGCTTGTAGTGGAGAACGTGTTGGTGCTGCTCCTCGGCATCGGCGTTGACAAAGCAATTAGCATCATCGGATGCCTTCTTCTTGCCCATAACTCTTTAAAGAGGCATGACTAACAATGAAAATTAGAAAACAAAAATAGATAGAAAGAGAAAAAAATTTTAATAGGAAGGGATCGCTAAATGAAAATCCTCAACAACATGGGCCTCTATTTATAAATCAAGACCAAGCATCATGGTGCCTAGACCTAGCACCAAGGTGCTACCCTGTTAGGTTGTAGAACACGGCCCCAGCACCACAACGCCCACATTTAGTGCCAAGGCACTGGTCAGCTCATCCCATCAGCTACTGTGTTGTCAAAAAGTTAGAATTAATTATAATAATTTTTCATAACCAACATGTGCGAAAAGAGGGCAGCGTGGAGCTTATTAAAATGAGGCTATCATTTCCCATTAAAACTTTTGTTTGCATGTGAATCTTGACCACACTACAATGCTATACCATGGTGCTACATATGCAAGGTACTAAGCCTCCATCTCATCTCACCCGTTAAGGATAAACCGGTTCCACTATCATTAGTAGATTCCAAATCGAGGTGGGAAAATGAAAGTTTTATTTTATTTTTTAAAATAAAATTTAACTTTTTATTCATTTGCTATGCAAAAACCACTATATTTGTGTAATATGTGGACAACCCTAATTTCGGCATTTTAAAGGGATGTAATCCCAGTCTCCTATTTGTTCACTAAGTGACTATCTATTCATTCATAATATGAGCACGACCATAATTTGTTTATCACACATACAAATTCATATACATCCACCATGCATGATAGCCCAAATTTTTTTGGCATTCTAAAGAGATGTAAACCCAACCTCCTATTTATTCACCATGTGAACATATATTCATTCACAATGTGAACACCACCATAATTCTTTCATCATGCAAACAAATTCATATCCATCCATCATGTGGACAAGGCTAATATTTTTTTTTCAGCATTCCAAAGGGATGTATGCCCAGCCTTATATCATTCACAATGTAAACATCTACATGTTCATCATGTGAACACCTTATAATTTATTTACCACGTGAATACTCCTGCACCACTTACACTAAAATTCAATGTCTACTTGAGATATCTGAAATGAGACAACCCATGGCTGCTAATCAGATTCTCTAGACATTAAGGTTATGTGCCTTTGATGTTGGTAGGATGGTATAATGTAATTCCAGGATGAAGGAACCATGGAATCTTGATTGGGATTGCACTCCTATTTCTTATAGTCATCTATTCCACACACACACACCCCTCTAAGACACAAATTATATATCACTAAGATATGTCTATTTCCAACATTAATCAAGTGTACTCACTTACTATAGTAAGAGGGGTAATTAACTATGGAGGCTTATGTCCATAGGAAGTAGAACCCATATCTAAATAAATCCTAACATAATGTTAGGGGAAATCTGGTTGAATATATATCAATTTGCCTCATGAAAAACATACTCCTACCTATCTCCAAAGATTGCAGAGCACATCCTCGAAGGTGTTTTTTTTAGTGATCAGATGCAACACAATATTAATTAATGCATAAGACAAGACACATTTTTTAATTTGATTTTCTAATGGCTTGCCTTCAGGGAGCCTTCCATCACTTAAATAGTTGATGAATGGTTGCCTCCAACCCACTCTTCTTGACTTTCAGTAAGGGTGGCTATCAATTGCATTTTTTTCATGTAATTTAAACCTACAAAAGACAACTTTTTTTGGAGATATAATTTCTTTGGCAAGCTTAGCAAAAGCATATGCTATAGAATTATCTCTACAAGATATTCTATATAGAGTTACAAATGGGATCTTGTTAAGTAATTTCATCATGTACTGATAATAATTGAAAATCTTGGGGGTGAAAAATTTTATAGATACCACTCACTTGGTTAATAATCAATTGGGAATCACTAAAGATTTTAATATTTTTAATATCCATAAGGATTGCTAATTCTAACCTAGTTATAAGAGCCTCATATTCAGCTTCATTTTTTTATATATAGCTCAAAAAATGATAGGAATATCACATCAATCTTTTATCTAGGGTTATGAAAATCAATACAATCTCTACCTTCCCTGGGATAGAAGAATTTGATTCTTTATTTTTCTTTGATGATGTGATGCCATCAAAGTAAAACTCCAAAGTGGCATTAGGTTCACCTTTTAAAGACATGATCTATTCAGCTGAAGATCATTATTTAAATGAGATCCTTTGGGTAAGGATGTCTAGAAACTTGCCTTTATAGCATGGAGAGGAATAAACTTGATCTCAAATTGCAATAAAATCATTGATCAACATGCAATACATCCAAACAATGTCAGGTGGGTCATAAGATATTTCAATGGATTCACCCTTGAAATTATATTCACTTTGTGTGAAATCACATAATGCCTTAATTTCTAAGCGGTGAAAACTAAGGCCAAACAATATTTTTCAATAGGCAGATTATTCATTTTAGTCGAGATGAGTCTACAGCTTAGATAATAAATGGAATTCTCTTTCCCTTCTTCATTGACTTAGGCTAATAAAGCCCTAAGTGAGTCATCTAAGGTGGCATTATACAAGAATGATGGATTTCTTAGAATTGGAGTAGCCAAAATAAGAGGGTTCATTAAATATTATTTTAAGCTTTCAAACACATTTTAACACTTTTTATCCTAAATAAATTTGGAATCTTTCTTTATTAATGTCATGAATGGTTGGAAACTTCCTGATATATTTGATATGAACCTCTTTAGTATGTGAGCCTTCCCTAGAATGATCTTCATTATGTAAGACTTCTAGGTGACAGCATTTCTACAATAGCTTTTATTTTTTTAAGATTGATTTCTATCCTACTATGCCTCACTACAAACCAAAAGAACTTTCCTGAAGCTACTATAAAAGCATATTTCAAGGGATTCATATTTAGGTTGTGATGACGCAACCATTCAAACATGATCCGTAAGTCATACAAATAATTTTTTATTTTCTTAATGACTAAATCATTGATGTAGCATTTGATTTGATCATTAATTAGGTCATCAAAGATTCTATTCATGGCCCTTTGATAGGTAGCCCTAGCATTTTTGAGATTTAATGGCATGATCATGTAACAGAAAATCCAAACAAGAGTTTTGAATGTCATATACTTTTCATCCTCTAGAGCCATTTTTATTTAGTTATACCCAGAAGATCCATCCATGAATGAGAAGAGTTCATGTGATGAGGCTATGCCCACCATAAGTTCAGTTATTGGCAAAGGGAACTTATCTTTGGGACAAGCCTTATTTAAGTCTCAAAAATCAACAAAAATGCATATTTGGCTGTTCTTTTTTTTTTATTGGGCAATGCTTACTAGCCAAGAGGGATATTATTCTTCTCTTATAAAGCCAGCTTTAATTAATCTTTTAACCTAAGTAATGACTTATTATTCAATTTCCAAAGCATGCATCTAGGAGGTTGCTTCGCTGAAATTGCATCAAATTTAATTTCTAGCTTATGAACTACAACATGGGGAGATAAACTTGGCATCTCCTTATAACTCCACATGAAATAATATTTATATTCATATAGTAAGTTGATTAACCCTTTGGAAACTTCTAGACCTAATAATTAACTAATCAAAGTTGGCCTTGGGCCTTTCTCAATTCCTAGTTTGATTTCCCTTAATTCATCAATAGTGGATTTTATTTCTTCTTAGAATTTTGGTGGGGCATTTTGAACTAATCAATCATCTAGATTATCTAATGTTTTAATACATGATCCTTCTAAAGGGTTAGATAGGATCCCAAAAAGTTGATCAAATTTCATATGATTTCTTATCACTAAGTAATGTTCATTATCATCCAAAGGTCCAATGGTACCTAACCTAACACCAGCTTTGGATTAAATTTTTTATATTTTGTATTCTATAAAAAATCTATGTGTTGAGCATCACCCTTGGGCCAAACATTAGGAATTAAACCATGCTTTATAGCCTTTTTTTACACACTTAGGGTAACAATCATATGGGAGTTCTATTATTTCATTTGAAGATGGATCTTCAACCTTTATATTTACTTCTGAGCTTGAAGACCCGAGTACAAACTAAAATTTTGACATTCTTCCACCTTCTCCTGTAAGGTTAGGGGCTACTTTAACTTCTAATTATGAAATTTTATTTTAAGATAATGGAGTTAGAATTAATGTATCCACATCTTTCTTTAATCTTACAAAGTTTATAAATTAGGATCATCCTTTAATGCTTTCTTTTGTTTATCCTCACTATCTCATTCTAATGGAATTTCAAAATTTATTGAGGCATCCTTTTTATAGGAATCTTCATCAAAATTGGATTCCAAATAAATTTGGATTATTAGAGGTTCTTTTTCTTTTTCCTCCTTTTCTATCTTTTTTTCTTTTTCATTTGATATGATATTTTCTTTTCTTCTTTTGATGCCTCAATAATAATAAATTTTATAGAATTATATACTTTCATTTTAGGAATATAATAGACAGCATCTTTATAAAGTTCAATCTCATGAATAGAGAATGGTTGTATTCCACCTTTTATGGTGCACTCTTCTCCATCCCTAGTGTATTTAATACACTGATGGAGTGAGAAAGGAATCATCCTATCCTCATATACACAAGGTCTACCTAAAAGGGCATTAAAAGATGTTTCTAAGTCAATAATGTGAAATTTTGCTTTAGTTTTCAACCCTTCTATTTCTAACAATAGCATGATTGAGCCTAAAGCTTTCTTTCCTATTTCATTAAACCCTCTCAATAACATCTTATCAGAACTAAGTCTTCTTGTATCAATTCTTAGGAATGACAGTGTTTTGAAGTTCATAACATTCACCGAAGCACCAAGATCAATAAGGACTCTTGACAATCTGATATTCTCCACCTTAACAAAAATGTAAGGGGGTTAATTGTGATATGTAGTCTCCAAAAGTAGATCTTCATCAGAGAAGGTAACTTTGGGGATCTCTTTGAAGTAGCAAGTCTCATCTGAGAAAGTTGTTGCTAACTGAGTCAGGCATATTTTTATGCCAAGTAATGCTTGGACTAATGAATCCTTCATTTCTTTAGATAGAATAAGAGCATAATAAAACATAGTCTAGCAGGAAGTTTCCTAGCATGGGCTAAAATGTTGTAGTCAACTTTAAGAATGATCAGCTCGACTGTTGGATCTTGTTGTAAAGGTTCTAAATTTTGATCAATAATTTGCTTTTATTTCTCTTTAACAAGAGGAAGATGAGGTGGTAACACCTTCCCACTACTAATATTAAACTTAGTAATATCTCTAATGGTTGTATCAACCTGACCCTCATCAATGATATCTTTTCCAAGGATTGGTTAGAGTCTAATAGTTGCATTTCTATACTAATAGGGTAGCCTTGTAAGTCATCCATAGGACTCTTAGTATCTGACCCTAATTCACAAAATACATCATCATGAGATTTTTCTTCCTTCTTATTTTCTTTATTTTTAATAGCACATTCATTAGAAATGGAAAAAAAATATATGAAATTCCTTTAGAGATAGGCTTTTTATTCATATCTTTAAAATATATGCATAAAGGTAAAGGAGTGTAAAGCCTAGCCTTTCCATTCTTATCATACAAAAGTCTATCAGATAGAAAAGATATCCCTCCCTAACCACTTGCTCCAGTCATTTGAACACCTGAAGATGCTGAATGGGGTTGAGGTGGAACCAAATCTCCTGACTCAAGCAAATTAATCTAGATGATCTTCTTCCTTATCTTTGTATGATCCGACTTTAAAATTTTCAATTTTTTCATCAAATATTTTAAGAAGAATGAGATATAGCGATATCTCATTTATTTGAAAGAGAAAAACTAGAGGAATTAGAAGAATCACTTATAATTACCATAATGGACCCTTGTCCAAAGTCCATAAGGTACTCTTTAGGGATTATCACTAACCCCTTCTTGTAGTTTCTTTCAAGGAAGTCTATGAAAGTGAAGCAATCTTCAATAGTGTGACCCAACATCTGATGATATGGACAGTAGTTTGGTTCATTCACCTTGCCAATGTCCTCTAGCCACTTTGAATCAGGTAATTTAAAATTTGCCTTTTTATTTAAATTTTTGAAGATTTTCCTCACTACCTCTCTCTTGAAAGAATAAGTCTAGTTTATTCTCTCACTGAAAGGGCACGTGGAAATCTTCATAGGTGGTGGTGATAACCACTTTTTAAAAACCACTCTAACTACACCTAGATAGGGTCCTTCCCTTGCCTATTGTAGAGACATTGCTAGCCTTCTTTTCTAATTTTTTTTAGGTTTTGATGGTTCTAAAGAAGAGTGCTCATTCAAGAGTGACATCCTAAGGGCTTCTTCTTGTAGGCTAGTGGCTTTATTTAACAACTTTTTAAATCTCTTAATAGTAAATTCCTTTAATAGGAAGGCCACTGGACCATGAATATTTTTGAAGAGTATTTCAACAGTGTGCTGCTATTATAATTGCAACTTACACTTTAAGTTAAGAATCCTCTATCTCAGAATATAATCAACTAAGGATTCACACATATTTTAACCACTAGTATGGTAATGTGTTGTTGTAAATGTTGAACCACTTTACAAACATGTTTTCTAGTTTAGTGAACGTGCGCACTGAACCATTTGGCAACTCAACATATCAATTGAAAGCAACCCCAATCAAGCTACTAACAAATTGTCTAATTAAGGCATTACTCTCATTGGAATTACAATAACTCGCATGAAAATGTGCTTAATGTCACCTGAGATTTTCTATCCCATCAAAAATCTTTTAAAAAAAGGAGGGACAAATCCTTTAAGATATGGCACAAATTTGTATTCTTTAGGGTAAGGTCTACCCTATGGAATTAGAGTCATGTCATTAGATTGTGCTAATGCTTCTTTTACTTATAGTCCTACTAAATTCTTCAAGTTAGTTTTGGGAGGTATATCATCTACAAGTTTGTGTTCTTGATGATGATACTCTCCTAAACTGAGCTTCAATTTATCGCTGCGATGGGATACCTCAGGTTGCACTATATAAGAATGTTGGGAAGAAGAAGGAACCATGCTCTAGAGTGACTACATGGTAGTAATCATTAACTTCATTCTCTTTTCCATCCTTATAATCTAATCATCCTTCTTCTATAGCTAAAATATTAATTATTATGCAAGATCTCATATAAGATTTTCTTGTGCTTCATCCTATTATTTATTTGATGGCCTATTGTCTACCATAAAAATATGTTCTATAATAAGCTTCAGGTTATCAACTCCTAGATCATCCTGATCTGGATCAAAGTATTTTTGTATTTTTTTTAGTTTCTTCATCCACTTTTACAATAGTTTCCATTTCTTCTTCTGTTAAGTGAAGTAGAATACCACTACTATCAAGTATAACATCAAACTCATCTCTAACATCCATGGATTTTATCCTAGATGTTTCATCCTGTGTAACCTCTCAAATAATAGGGGGTTCCTCTGTAACAAGAGTGGCTCCCAAGCCAAAGTGTTGCTCATCTATAACTTCTCTATTATAAGGGGATGAATGAAAGGACTCTATTCCCATACTAGAAACATAAGATGAGGATAGACCTTCAACTCGAGACCTAAATGAAGGTAATGAAGGCCTAGTAATAGGTTCTTTCTCTGATGGTGGATGTGGTGAAGAAACATTTGGCTTAGGAGCCAATGGAACTTTCCTAACTTAGATTTTTATTATTTTTTTCTAGGGAAAGTTCTTTTATCTCTCCTTAAACTACTAAGTTGCTCCCTATGCTAGATCAAAGAACTTCTAGAAAAGTTATACTGATCTAGTGTAATAGTCATAGGATGGTAAGATTTTATTTTAATAGGGAAGACCACCTTTCCCTTTCCCTTTTCTTTTACTCTAGGAAGTGACAGGTCTCCCTATAACTTCTATCTCAAGGCATCTAGATGCTTGATCTTTCATAATCTTGATTAACCTTGGAGTTAAATGAAGAATCTAGTGCAATCTACCATGTGTTTCTTTATTCAGTATTTTAAAGTTTTTTCTTATTTTCATAAGTAAATGGGTGAGGTGGAGAACTCGTTATCTTAGATACATCCTCCTCTCCCTAGGCTACAGAAAGAGGATGGAATTTTCTACCTCCCAAAAGAGGGGAAGTATCATGAAGGGTATACCCATCCCTCGCCCTAGCCAATGCAAGCTCTACCATTTCCTTTTATTTTCTTTCTTTTTTGGCTATCCTTCTAAGCCTCCTCCCTCAATTCTTTTTTTGACTTTTAGTCATTAGAGGAGGCTCAGAGGTAGTCTCTACCTCAAAAGTTGCTAAGGAAGAAGAAAGCAAGTAATGTATCTATAGAGGCAGTTTAAGCTTTTTGGGATAGGATCTGCCTGGACCTTCTTAGTGGCCTCAATAGTGTCTACTTTACCAATGGCAGGGTATAACAAAGAACACTATAGAACTCAAAAATGGGTTGTTTATCTTTAACAATTATTTCAGTAATAGTAGAAATAGTTACTCCATTAGCCATAGTGTTGAGATTTTCAAATCCAACTCCAAATTTAATGCTGGAGCCAACAACTAGTCTACTAATGTCAACAAAGAAGCTGATCCCAAATGTGCAACAAAGATAAATTGTCCGACAATTTTCAATTTTCAATTAAGAAAATCACATAAGTTTTAAATGATATTAATTAATGTAGTCAAAAGAAAAGTTTTTGACCCATTATAAAGACTTAACCATTTCTCTTATGGCTAGAATTTTTGAAAGATATTTTATTCTTTTGAAAATATAGGAGTTGTAGAACCATCTCATTTGATCTTAAGAAATAGGAAACTTTTAAACCCTAATTAGTGGATGTTGAGTATATTCTCCCAAGGATGAAATGAAGAGGTGCTCAAACAAAAGAAATCTTGAATCTGAAAACATTACCGATACATAAAAATAAATGCCTATTTCTAAAGATGGAGAGAAGAATCTTTCTCCAGTGGAGTTGCCAGAAAATATCTCTGTGGGGAAAATTTATGACACCACATATAATTTAGGAATTTCTTATTTAGGTAATTAAATTTATCATTAAAGAATAAATATATTATCTCAAAAGATAAATATGTTCTCTTATAATAGATTTAATAACTTACATAACGACTCCTAAGGCTAATGGGTGTTATTAATATTTTAGAGATTCTTCCCTTGAACTAAATGGAAAACCAAAATAAAGTTTATTTTATAATGGGATCATGGTTCCCTATAAAGGTAATCGCTTATAGTTAGTTACATCTTAGGAATAAGGATCTCTTCCTAAGAATACTCTTAATTGAAGAAATATGAATTTATTTCTATAGATTTTTAAGCTCGTTCCAAAGAAAAACCATAATTTGGAATTTTAAAAGTGTACACTACAAAGTGGAAGGAGTTCATTTGGAAAACCAAAGGGATAAAGTAAGAAATGTCCATAGATACTGGGATACCAAGTGGACATTTCAATTGCCTTATTATTTGGCTTTAAATTTTGGAATTTAAATTAAATTTTGAGTTAAAATTGTATTAGGGATCTAGGGCTTATATTCTAATAGCACAAGACTGTATAAATGCTTAGGATTGAAGACTTACTCCAATAAGATGCTTTAGATCCTATGTCTATAATTGCTTCTTACACAAGTTAGATGCTCAATCAAGTTTTACTTTTAGGAATTATTGGTTCTTTCTATTACTTGAGAAAGGAAACATATCCCTAACTCTTCTAGACTTATAACCCACCTAGAAGGGCTACCAGCTAATATCACCTAACTAAATTTTAAATCCATGATATCAAGTCTCATGAATGCAAGATGGTTAGGCTGTTGCATTTTTAGAAAGAAATATAAGAACCTAGACCCACTCCCTAATACCTAATATCATGTTGGGTATGATATGTACCTAACTAATGCAATAAATTTCAGCTTTTATATCTTGACTAATAATTTATTTAAGGCTTTTAGGGGATGCAATTTATGCCTGCATGAGGTGCAATTAGAAGTGGTCATGGGGCGAATCAAGAAAAGAAGTCAGGCTTGCCTAAAAAGGTGGTCATGTTCAAAGGTCAGATGCCCCTTATGTGCAATAGGTGAAGCACCCAATTCAAGAATTTATTATAACATGTTAGCATGATTTGCAAAAACTAGTTATTTCTAATTGATTTTAATTTATTTCTATGGCTTTAATTTATGTGAGAAGTTTCAAATTTCTTTATTTTTGCTTAAGTTGTTCAGATTTAGGCTAGGTAAAAAAATTAATTTTTCAAATAGCCTAACGTCCTAGCATTCATCATAGAAAATAAAAAAAAAGAAACCTAAATAAATAATTAATTATATTGTGCACCCAAAGTAAATCAAGCTAAATTTTAAATAAAAGAACAAGTCAATGCATCCGGGTACCATTGTACACCCCAGAAGAAAGAGAAAAATGAGCAGCTGAGCTCTGCCCTTACACAGCTTAGACTATAACTATAAGTCTAAATCTATGGGTCCATCCTCCAGGATTGTCTCCTTCTTCAAGGTCCTCGTTCATGCTTCACAAAGAATAACTAGCTAGTAGGGTCATCTCCAACTATTCCTATACCCCATAAATCCTAACCTGATTCTAGGCTCAAATTACATTTAAAATTCAAAAAGAATTTCTTAAGCACTGCAAAATAAACTTCAGGAAATACAAAAAACATGGTAGCAGTTATATTTACAAACATACGAGCTTATCATTAGTTGCTTGTCAAGCCCACTTGTCCTATTGAGCTATGCTTAGGGACTTAAGCATACCTACAAGAAAGCAACATTTATATATAATTTATTATGACAGTCCCTTTTAGTATAGAGCCTTGTAAAAAATAACATTAATTATAGAAAGAACATCCTATTATCCACTCTAATGAGAAAATAATTTTAGTCATCTAGTTTATAACAATACATCATAAAATTATAAAACATTATTGACCTCATTTTTTGATGAGGATAACATCACTTCTAAAACTAATAATTTGGACACCTAATCTTAAATTAAGTGCTTAGGATACTACACCTAGTGACCTAATGTACCTTCCTTTGGTTTGATCTAACCTAATTAGCTTAAGTAGACTCAACCTAATTTTCAAATTTGGATTAAATCAAAATAAATCCATATAAATTAAAATGAATTCAATTTTAATCAAAATGAATAAATTTGAATCTAAATCAAAGTCAAATCTAGTCAACCTATTTGACATAGGTTTGACTTAGGTATGTCTCACAAAGTCAAAGGTCAACCCACCAAATTTTCACTAAATGAAATCATTTCAATGATAAAATATATATGTTTAATCATAAATCTAAAAGAAATTTAAACTTATTTAGGCCTTACCTATGTTACTTAGACTGCTAAGTCTAAATGAACCTAAATGGGTCTTGTTGGATTCAAACCCAATTCAAATTGAAATATATTTAATTGATTACTCAAAATCATTTGGAAATGATAATCAAACATAATCCAACCCATCATTGGGTCTACTTTTATCAAATTGGTCATTTGACCCAAATGAACACAAGCTTAACCAAGTAAAACCCACTTTGGGTCAAATGGGTTCAAATTGAAATGAAATTGAAATCAAATGAAATTAATAACTCCAAATCATCTCACACATGTGATCAAGAATGATTAGAATCCAAATAAAATCCAATTGAGTCAAATGGCTCATTTGAACATAATTGGAATCAAGCTTAACCCATTTAAGCCTAAATGGGTTGAAATGAAATGAAATACAAAATTAATTCAAATCCTAAATGAATTAATCAAATCAAAACAATAAATCATCAATTAAAGATGATTGAATCCAAAATTTAATGAATTGAATCAAAACCAAAACACTTTGAATCCAAATGCTTGAATTGGGTTCAAATTTCCAATCTAATTCAAATGACCAATGAGTTTGCTTTGGGCAGCCACACACTAGCCTAAAGGTTGTGATGGTTATGGCAAAATCCATAAATGGTGCCAAAGGGGAGATGAGTGGAAGTTTCAATCTAGTAACAATGCTTGGTGGATTCTTCCTCGTCTCTTCTTCTAAATTCCTTGGATTTTATCCAAGTGACCTTTGACCGCCTCTTGGAGGATGGTTCAAAGGCTAAGAATCAATTGACCTCCTCAAGCAAGAGAGGAGAAGAGAAACTAAGCTCCGCAGTTAATGAGGAAAGGGGAGGAAATGAATTCCTCCCCTCAAACTTCTTATCCCAAGATGCATACAAAGCCAAGGGGGACAAAAATCCACCTTTTGGCTGACCCTCCCACCACCGATGGCTAGAATCTGACCACCTAGAAGGATGATTGCATGGCTTTTGGCTATCCATGAAAAGAAAGCAAGGAGAGCCTCTTATCTCCACCTTTTCATCCCAAAACACTCACAAATGAAGGAGAAGAAGAAAGGAAGCATTCCCCTATCCCCCTACTACCAGCAAGCTAGAATTCATCCAAATCTGGTGGCCATCATTTTTTTAATGGAAAATCACTAGGGAGAGTGTAACCTCAATTCGAATGTTCCAACATGTTGTGATGATCGAGGAAACCTCAAACGAATCCTCACCGTGACCCCTCATCACCGGTTAGCCAGAGCACGGTCAAACCCTACAAAAATTTATCGCACATTGGTCTTCAAGGTGTTTGGCAAAGAGGCAAGTCACCAAATCACATCCACGGCTTCGTCACACCGAGGCAAAGGTGTTCAAGTTGATCCCACTGCTAGAGATCGCTGGAGTTGAGGTATGCTTCATAACCAACCTTTATAGCATTTAGTTTTGGTCATTTGTGAAATGAATTCAATCCTCATGGGGATCAAACTATATAGATTGACTACAAATTGATCTTTGATCATTTTGTAATCAAAATTACATCAAAACCAGTTTTGGATCGCCAATACCTAGCTGCATGATCTGATTAATCCCTTTAAGGAAATCGTAGAATCAATCAAGATTGTTTGATCTTTGATCGAGATGGTAGATCATCCCTTGGGAGCCACTTTTGGCGTGGCCACATGGATTCCTGTCAGCCCACTTAGGTGGTAAAGGCATCACGTTGGCAACATGTCAGCACCACCATTTTAAAATGGTAAATCCCATTTTTAATAATTAAAAAATAATAATTAAAAATATCTAAAACTTCTAAAAATCATAGAAAATTAAATATAAATCTAAAAAATGCAAATGAGGGCTCTATGGATTCATCTCAATGAGAAGAATCATTAAACCAAATATCACCAATATATTTTTGGGTATATTTGGCTTAATTTATCCTTAAATGAAATTAACTAAACATAAATTAGTTCCAAATCAATAATCCAATTAAAATGAAACTTTAGAAAATTAAAATTGAGGTTAAAACACACCTTAGGAAATAATTCAAGAAATATCAAATTTCAAACTCTAAACTTCAAATTTAATTAAATAAATTATAATTAAATAAAATAAATAATAAAAATAAATTAAATCACTTTAAATCAACATAATAAACATTAATGAACTTAAATACATCAATGAAACTCATTAAACTTTATAAATCACAAAATGTCCTACTTAGGTAATTAATTGAATTAATCAATTCAAATAATTAATAAGAACTTAGGAAAATTGCAATAAATAAATCAAATTTTCCAAAATTATGAAGGAACCCTCTATGATGTATTTTTCAGAGATGAATCAAAGAAAAATAAAATCTCCAAATAATCTTCATTAAATTAGGTTTAATTTGGGCTTTAATGAAATAATTAAAATCTTAATTATGCCTTAATTATGAATCTGATTAAAATGAAACTTTGGAAATATGAAATTGGCATGAAATCCCATTTGTCATAAAATGTTCAAACCTAATTAACCTTTGGATTAGGAATTATTGAATTTCCAAATCTCTAGGTCAATATAAATCAAATAATGAGTAAAAAACTCATAAATCTTAAAATTTATAAAATAATTTGAAATAATCTTCATCAATAATAGAACACTCAAAGATAATTCTCCAACATCCTAAATCAAAGAAGTTGATCATTTTCATACTTAAGGGTTAATAAAACTAATAATGAATGTTATGTTTAATTAAACCATAAGGTTAATGAAATCATAATCAAACCAATTAGGGAAATCTTAATCGATAATCAATGTAAATTAAAAATGGATTAAAACACTAACCTAAATGTCTTAGGTTAACATAAATCAAACCAAATGAATATGTATTCAATAAACATAAAAATAATTCAAAATAAATGTTAAACCAATTTAAACCAAATCAAATTAAATTAAAAATAAACTAAACCAAGAATAAAAAATTAAATTAAATCAAATATAAATGAAGAATCAAATCCCAAAAGAATTAAAAATTACAAAACTTTAATCCAAAATTCAAATTGAATTCAAACCCAAATCATCTAAATGAATCTAAAAGGATTAATTAAGATACTTAAGGATCTTAGTTAGCCTTTGGGATAAATCTTCATATTAGGATGAATGTTTCATTCCATTAGGGTTTAGGATGTTATATAGAATTAATTCCATCTAAAAGTGAAATCTATTTTACTCTTCATTCTTGAAAACCTAAACTTCACTTAAACAAAATAAAAGTGAACTTGAAAATAAAAATGAAAATAAATCATCAAATCATCTAAATTGAAACCATCCAAAGATAAAAAATCAAATAAACTCAAACTCTAAATTAAAACTTAAACTAAAAAGGCCTAACAAAGCCTTACAACACAAGCCTATTCCCTTCACACACTAGATCATTAGGTCACTAACCCTAGATTTTGATTAGGTCAATCTGTGACTCTCTATGATACTTTATGTTATGTTGTGATGTGATTTTCATGTCTTTATGGTGTACTATTTTAGATTGTATGTCTAAGATTGTTTGCCCATTATATTGGATGATAGAAAGTTCTTTTTAGAACTAACATTATCTTCTGTATGGGGCTGTAGTACAAAGGACTATTACCATAAATAAATTAAAATTGTGATTTTCTTGCAGGCGTGCTTAAGTCCTTAAGCATAGCCCAATAAGATAAGTGGGCTTAGCAAGAAAATAATACTAAGCCTGTATGTTTATGAAATATAACTGTTATATGTTATTTGTATTTTTCTGACATTTAGTTTATAGGGCTTAGAATTTATTTTTAAATTTAAAATATAAATTTGAGCTAAGAATTAGGTTAGGAT